>CM035436.1:47395041-47445041 GCA_020310875.1 Ceratopteris richardii | reverse complement strand
TGCAGAGCCACTCATATGGCCTTTGGGTATCTATATATGCAGTTGCTCAGCACTCAATGCGACTAGTGTGACAACAACTACTATGTGTGTTAGTGGTACTTATGCTCTGTCGATCTCTCTATTGCGACTCACTGTTTGGGCTACTCATTGAAGTAGATGAGGCTAGTCCTTCTTGTGCAAACTTTGGGAGAGTATTTTCTGTGTATTCGTTGTGTCAGGCAGTGTCTTCTATGAGCTTTACAACAGCATTTCCTGATTTTTGTGTTGTTAATGGTAGACTGCTTTTGTGTTGTTAATGATAGACTGCTTTTGTGTTGTTAATGGTAGACTCCTGCCTTAATTCTACATAGTGTGTGGGGTTGTACCTTCTGTGGATTACCATTTGAAAGTGATACTTTGGTATGTGAGAATGTGGTCAATCATCAAACTCTGGGAGTTTAAGCCATTAGTTGGTTGTTAGCTACTTGTGCTCCCTTGAGGTTACCTGTTAATAAGAGTGAATGGGCAAGTGACCTCAAGGGTGGGCAAGTGGGAGGAGATTAACTAGTCACGTGCTGAAGTATACTTTACTTTCTGCTTTTTATTTGTGTGATGAAATCCATGCAATTTCGTGTTTTATTACTCTTGTGAAACATTATTGTACTCTCTGTTCTGCCTATACCCTCTTGAGGAGTTGGGCATCTATGAAGTGTCTCTCTGCACAGGCATGTTATAGGGTATACTTCCCTAAGGAAAGCCTCCTTGAGTAGAAGATGTCTTGGGAGGCGTATCTACTCTCTTCCCAAGATGAGGTCCCAGGTCTCTCTTCTTCAGATGCCAAGCATAGGAATAAGATTTTAATCAGGTTTCCACAATTGGTAAACCTTTGAAATCAAGATTGCAAAACATCATATTCAAAGATATGTAAGAATCTGACCATATTTTATCAGCAACAAATGTAATGAGGCTTTGAGGTCTTCCGAGTATAACCTAACAAAATCTCTGGTCAAACCATCAAGACCTAGTGATAACAAACCATGTGTATCATCATGCTTCATATGAGCTAACTGCACAACATCAACACCGAGGTCAAACTGATGATCACACTCTAAGTATCATCATAATGATCCACATGAGCATCCATATCATGCTCTAAAGCATCCAATTGATCATCCAAAGTTTGCTCCATGTGAGCATCTATATAATCAATAAAATCATGCTCTACATAAGCATCGCGAGCATCCAAAGAATGCTCTACATGTGCATATATCAAAGCATCTAAATCCTTCCATATATGTGCATCATGGATGTCCATAGACCTATCTATAGGTAGACAAAATGAGACATGATGAGTCTCACGCTGCACATATGGCTTAACTCCCACTGAGACCAGACTATCTCTCACATGAAGCACCTGCAATGGATACATGTGCCCAATCCTAGCATCTTTGATTAGAAACTGTAACTGAAAATGATTCTCACCAAAGAATGCATAACATCTTCTCTCCTGTAACTCGCTAACTGAAATCAAGCTCATAGAGAATAAAGGCACATAACGTACATGTCTAAGTATAAGTGATTCTCCACTGGGTAGCATAAAGCATACATCTCTTGCACCTTCAATGTCATATGCCATACCATCAGGCATGTGCACACGTCCACAACTCTCACCTAAGAATCAAAAAAACCACTCGTGATCTGGAGTAACATGAAAATTGACTAATGCATCAAGTAACCAAACCATATTTGTGCTATCCAATGAACAAGAGGAATCCTTAGATGAACCATAGGAGAAAGTGATATCACAATCATTAACATAATCAACTGCCATAGACTCTCTTGAAACCACTACTTGACCTGCATGACGAGCATATCTCTGACGTTGTCGTCGCATCCGCCTGAAGCAAAGTCGTCGAGTATGGTCATCACGGCTACAATGCCAACATCGAAGTCGTTGATGTAATATATATCTCACATGAGTCAATGGACTCGCATACATATCATGTAGTCTTTGCCATAATGCACTACTCGTCTCCTCATACATCACAGACTCATATATAGAATCCACAAAGTTAAATTGGATAGTGAAGGTGACCAATGCATCCATATCCATCCATACATGGTCGACCGTGTCACGAGGCCTCTATGCATCTCTATGCACATACATGTATAACTCTACACGAACCAATTTATGCCACATATGAGCTTTCCATCTCGGCAAGCTAGTGCCATCAAACCAAGAAGACCCATGCTAACAATCCAAGAGACTAGCAATGTAACAAGAGACTAGAAATAACACTCTATCACCGATAGGATCACACTTGCATATCCATATGCATAACTCACTTCACAAATGTCTCTCAAGAGAAGAAAACCATATGAACCACTTGTCACATAACCATGCATCTAACATACACGTAAAATCATGAGCATAAGCCTTCTCACCAAGTCTCCAAACTGACCAAGTGGATATGAAAGAATAATGAGAAAAATTCGATAGAGTATTCCTGTAAACTGAACAATCAAAATAAAATAACAAGTAGCAAAAAAACAATATGTACCTTGTCATCACCTATCATTGATCCAATCAAAGATAATGGCACATACACATGCCAAAAACTGATGGCAATAGACACCAATACAATGACGATACACCTCCCACTCAATAATTATTCCTGCAAGATAGTCAAACTTGTCATAAATAACTTGTGACCAAGTTCAAGTGAATGGAAATAAGCAACGATCCAAAGCTATCATACAAGCATAAAGGATCTACTGGAGTACTCTTTTAGCATAAAAGCCCATGAAATTTCGACAACATCTCCTCTGTAAAATGGACTCTGAACCAAAATAACCATGTGGGAATCAATATCTATATATGTCAAGAATCACTCTGACAAATAAAGTATCAAATCAATGACCATATGCTAATAGAATAGCCAATCAAAGTGACAAACAAATGTGCAATTGAGGCTCTAATTTGGATCATGTACTTGCAAAGAAAACAAGAATACACGTATTAACCAAGATCCAAAATCAACTCATATAAATTGTGTGCAACCGGCAAACTAAGCCATATCCAAGTGGCATAAACGAGATATAGACCACAATGCCACTACACATCCATTGACAAAAATATGATCAAACTCGTGATGACATAAACCTGAATGGTAAATCACAATGCCATCTCACATGCCAAATACTTGACAAGATCATGCTCTACTCTCATACGGAAGAGCTATCATAGTGATCACACATGGTCAAATGGAAACCAAGACTAAACGACAAGTGCTCATACACACTTCTCCCAACTATCTTTGCACCAATGAAGAAGTTGTATACAAAGAGCTCAAAAGAGATTTGAAGATAATTCCAATCTTCAACTATATTTAGGGTTGCATAGGAAAAAATATCGCAGTCTATATATTGCATTTTTATGCTCTAAATTTCAAAATATACCACTGACTTGTGCAACAAACTTAGAGATTCTCTTTCTTGGCTACGTAATGATACTTAGAGCACCATAATCCGAGGTCTCCGAGGTGTGTAGCTCAAGTTATACACAAAACAAGCATCTGCTATCAATTTCACCTTCACCTGCAGCAATGTTGCTCTGTATTCTGCATTTTTGGCAACCTAGCACTCAAAATCTAGACCTGTGTTCTTCTAGAAGTTGTAGAGGCTTTTTCAAGCTATGCAAAATAAGCTAAATCGCTTTGATCCGACCTCTAAAACTCAAGTTAGAGCCAAAAAACTGACCTGCTATCCAAGTGATTCTAGATTCGACTTCTACATCACTCTGAGTTTTTCAAATTTTCAGCGAACTGAAACTCTGAACTAGGTTCTATGTCCCCAGTGAAGATGTAGCTCTTTTTGTTGGCTACACATAGAACTTTAAAACATACCAATCCGAGCTTCCCAACTCAAGTTATGGCCAAAATACCAAGAAGCTGTCAAAAGCTGTCGACCTGCATTTTCACCTCTTCTATCATAAACTCTCATTGAAACTCATTGATACCAATGAAGGGATTTTGTGTGCTGAACAAGAGGAGCAAGGAGGAGATGGAGGGAGAGCGAGGAGAGAAGAGATGTGCACACATGTGTGGGAGCCTCAAAACCCACATAATGATCTCTGTGAGGCAATGCTCTATAAATGATATATGTATATGAATATAGGGGTAGGGTCTCATGACCCTTAAATCCCCAACATAACCTTGTCACCAAAGAAAGGCATCCCAAGTATATCAATATTAATTTTAAAAGGCAAATGACAAGAAAAAGCTAGCAATGTATACCCATCTTGATCGCAGAAGAGCAACGCTAGAGAAACATGGTCAAAACCATGAAGATCTGTAATGAGCAATATCAAGAAGAAGTTGGTATGTTGCACTTTTAAAAAATATATTGTCATTTATATAATGAAACTAAAAACACAACTATGATGTTAAGGTCACTAGAATTGTATTATACCCTTCAATATCATGGAGTGGTGGCTACTTTCATTCTTATGGGCAGATATTTAAAAGAGTAGAAGATGGAGTTTTACCGTGTCAAACTCTTTGGGAATAGAGATTTAAGCTTTTTGAGCCATATAATATCACAATAGTTTCATCGATCAAATTCTGTGCTTTTACAAAGATATTTTGGAAACAATGGATTCACGTGTACAATCCAATATTTTCTTTATGGATGTACACTAAGAGATCAATAGCCATAAATTTGGATATGAAAATAAGTTAGTAGAGAATGGAGTAATATATTTGTAAATGTACTCAAAGATCTCTTGGAATGCGTTATTATGCAATTCAATAGTTGAATTGAACTCAGAGTGACACATGAATAGCTTGAGCAAGCTTTTATTTGTCGTTTTATATGTGTTTCTAAGAACTTTCAGAAAAGTGAAAGTGATGGGATGGTGTGGATAAAGAGACATGTTTGAGCACTACTAAAGCAAGAAAATATTAGCGATCAAAGATTGGACTCGAGTAAATGAAAATTTGGAAAACCTTGGAGACTCTTATAGTGGAGTCCTCATTATCAATTACATCTAATAAATATAATATTAAAATATTGAAAATTTGAAAATATATATAAATGCAAAAACTTAAAGAAAATATGCCTTAAAATTGTTGAATTTAGATTGTTCATGAAGAATGTATCCAATTAAAACTTTTGAACTCGATGAATGCAAAAGGATTTTAACTAGAATGGTAGATATGATATGTCTTATAAGGGGATAAAAATGCTCTAGTATTGACACAATTAAAAAAATCACAAAAGCGAGTACTACAATATATCGTACTATTCTGACATACGAATCTTCAAAATTGATGTGTCAAAAAGTAGAAACTTGCGACTCACAACTTCAATAGCCTTATATAAAATTTTATTATAATAAATAAGAAAAAAATTTACTCATATCATATTAGCATAATCAAATATATCATAAAAATTTTCATCTTTATATTGCCCGAGTTGAAGTTGAAAATTTAGTGTACATAAAAATATAAGTGTTCATGCAATGTAGAACCAAACCATCTATGTAAATATGAACATCAATATGTTTACATTGTACTGAAAGTATCCAAGGTATTATATCCATGCATCTCTTCATGCTTGACACTTTAAGTAAAATTCAATATTTTAGTGGACCTTCCTTCTTATAGAAATGTTCCAAGCTAATGTGTCGCAAAAACAAACACATTGCTATCTTCACATCCTTCCATCAATGAAGAAGCTTGTAATGACCTTAACTATAGTGTAAGGGAAAAGTTCTTATTTTGCGTTGGAAATAAAAAACTCACGTTCCATGATAAGCTTGAGAATATCGTGACTAGGTTGTCCTTCATATAAAGAGAATTCAAGCATATGACTTTCGAAAATACTATATACAAAAAGAAAACCACTTAACGTAAAGTAAAAATGTAGTGTATGTATAGAAGATCAATATATTTACATTATAAAAGATGTATCAGCCATGTTTCTCTTCATGTTTGAGAATTGAGACTGAAAATTCTAATGCTCTAATGGAGGGTCTTTATTTAGTGAATAGAAATAGGAAAAGAAAGAAGTGAAGTGTAAACAATTTGGAAGACGAGAGAAAAGAATGAATTATAATTAAGAAATAGTCTTTTAGCTATGTGATATACTGAAGAGAAGTCTTGGAAGAAAAAATAAATAGAATAAAAGTCTTGGGAAAAATCTTGTTTATTGGGAAGAAGGTTGATGGTTTCTTTGAAACTAAAGTCCAAAAAAGGTGTTCTTGCGATAAAAACCAATTTTTTGACTACCTGGTGTATTGGGAAGAGACTTTGGAGGAAATAATGATATTTCTAATGTTTTAAAAAAGTGTTCTTTTTTGGGTAAGAAGCTTGACAGAAATCACTTTGTCACATAATTTGGGAATGGAATGAATGGATCCATCACACTTTCTTATCTCCATTCACTCCTTTTTCATATTATATGATGAAAAAGTGATTCTATGGGTGAAGGGGGACTTAAGATGAGAATGACAATTCAAAAACTTTGAAACTTTTAAATTGTTTATGGTTTTTTCTTGATAACAAGTTTCACTAGTCCTCGCCTACTTTTCCTAATCTCTCTCATCAATAAACAATGTATGTGAGAGAACCTTGTCCTCTAAATTCCTTTTCCCCTACTCTTTTTTAGGGTATACATTGTGTTTACTACTCTTTTCTTGTTGGTTCATTTTTCAATTTAACGAGCTCAACAAAGTTCATGTTTTTCTTGATGATATTAGCGTGTCTTCAAACATTTAAAATGACATATGAGACCAAGAGTTACATAAGGTTCGATTTTCTCTGAAGTTTAAGTAAGATAAGAGGTGTGATGACCTAGAACAAATGCAAAAGCACTTGCTAACACTCAAAAATGGTAATCCATAGGGTATTAGATATAAAACATTACACACAAAAAGGTTTAAGGAGGGTTTCATAACTAGCGGTAGAAGAACATGTATGAATTCCATCTTAAAGGATGCCTCACATATGTTGTCAACAAATCTGATCAATATTCCTCCATTGTAGTACCCTAGTAAGGACTCACATGATAAGCTTGAATGATTTGAACCTTGGACTGAAGTCTCTTATAGCAGCTGAGATGCACAATCAAGCAATATGCTTGTAATGTAAGACATGCCCCAACGATTGCCCACTTGACCTCCTAATAATGGCTGGCCTAAAGAAATTGATAACTTCTCTCTGCATTCTTCTTACCCGTAAGGCCCCAATTTCTCTCTTGAAGGGCAGTGAAAATGGCCATGTATATACATATGTAACACAAGTCTGTCTCGGGTTCTATAGCATATTTTAGATTCAGCTAGTTACCTCTATCTTCCAATTTCAATCTCAAGCTAGCATAAGGATGCACATATATATCCAACAGAAAATTTCAAATTTCTGGGATAGATGTATATCAATATTATTCAACCTGACTAAAAAACCATGCATAGGTAGTTGGAGAAGACGTTCCCTACAGAAAGGAATCTTTGAGGTCAACTCATCTACTCACTGTATCCATGCCTTCTTGGTATCTAGCTGGCCTGACTAAAGAGTATATTGGGAGGGGGGGGGGGGGGGGGGGGAAGGGAGGAAGGGAGGGAAACAGAGAGATAGATAAATCGAGGGGGGGGGGGAGAGAGAGAGAGAGAGAGAGAGAGAGAGAGAGAGAGAAGGAGAGAGATTAATTATATGGATGCTTTTGACATCATACCCTGTTTTCAATCTTTGTGCTTGCATTTTCTTTTCCACCATCCTCTGTACTGTTTGCATCATTTTCCAATTGCTTCTCTTCATCCTAATAATAAACATCACATTAGTGTTATTTTACAGTCGAATATAATCACTATAATCAGATTTCCAGTTTGAAATAATTCATTAAGCATCTCACCAGGCTATTTTGTTTAGCAGCCATCCTATCAGAAACTTGCTTGTGAAGCACCTTCTCAAGCGCCAATGATAATGCTTCATCCTGAATATGAAATCCCATTCGATTTATGCTTAGAAATTTGTTTAGAAAACCTCCTATCATATTCTTGTTGTAGTTGTTTCCTTTGAACACCCCTCATCTCTGCAGTACTCGTCAGTTCAACACTTTCATAGAAAACGTGCCCAAGAAAGTGAAAGTGTGTGTATGCATCATAGAGAAAAAGAAAATGATTGTGCTTGCACAATCTTCCATGTGCAAGTGGGTATGCGCACATGTGTGCGTGCATGTACATGCACATATGTGCATATTCATGTGTATGCATACATGCATGTATAAGGGTGTACCGCTGTACACACACACATACACACACACACACACAAAGTGCTCCTGCAACAAAAAGTGAGGAAACACATATCATACTATGAAGGACAAGAAGAACTACTATCAGCATTAAAATAATTGCCTGAATTTTTCAAATTCACTCATTTAAAAGTAAAAGAACTGAAGTAATTTTCAAAGTAAACCTATTTATGAACAACCCAACATGGATTGTAGAATCAGCACAAATATCCTACAAGTCACATGGGGAGGTTCAAGAAGGAAAGGGGGGGTTTATGTAGATGAAATTCTTGTTCTCCAGTGCTCGAGGTGGATTCTTTTTCTGAGTACAGTATGCACTATGTGTTGCTTTGCACAATCACAAAAGAGAATCACAAACCGAACAGAAGAAAAGCAACAATGCATAGTCACAGAAGCATCACTCCGTTATAATAAGCTTGAAAGTATACAAGATGGATGGTACAATCACAATAGAAGGGGCAAGGGGCAGCTCCTACTCTGACAAACTCACAACCTCCTACTCTAGCAAACTCACAACCTCACTACGGAGCTCAACTCAACTCAACTCGAGATACTAGTGAAGTACAATGGTCTCTACTAAGCACTCAGCCTTCGTAGACTTACTCTGCTTGTCCACGGTGACAAGACCAGCGCCTCTTGTCTAACTCCTCGATCGAGCTGCTCAGAAAGCCACACATTTCCTCCAGTTCTCATGTCTAATGTCCCCTAGAGTCTCTTTCCTTCATGTAAGCTGCTCTCTGTCGAGCGGTTACTCCACCACTCCTTCACTTCCACTTTTCTAGTACTCTGTAGACGCGTACTCGGGTGCTCTGCTGGTTCTGCCAACTGACCTCCACTGTTTTTCCCTTCTCACTTTGTCTCCACTCTCTTTTCTGCTCCGCCCCTCCAGGTGGGTCCCTTATCTTTGGTTTGTCTTCACAAGACTAATTTGAGAAATTGATCCTATCTGGAAAAATTAGTCTTTCGACCAATTTTGCTTCGGACGAATTCTTACAAAGACCAATTTGTGGAATTGGTCTCCAAAGACGAATTTGTGAAAACACGAATTTGCTGGACGAATCCTGTGAAATTGATCTCCAAAAACTAATTTTGTGAAATTACTCTTTCTGAAATTGGTGGTCTTCTGCTGCTATTACCTACAGTTAAACCCAAAAAAAAATTGTAGGACCCCTTATTCTAGCTATACAGGTTGCCCACCACTACTTCACTCTCCGTATGGGAGAGTGCCCATCAGTGAAATGCTTCTCCTACTTTCCCCCCTTTTTTTTTTTTATAGAAGGTTACATAATGTGAAAATTGCAACACTACAACAAAAATGAGTAGAAAGCAATAAATATATACAAAATAATACCCACATTGGCATTTTCATGGTACTGTTCATTGATACATCAAAAATGGAAAATAACCTAATACGTAAGTCTAAATGCAAATTCTCCAATCTAATGGACCACAAGATCCAACTAAAATGTTTGAATTAAAATGCAGAATGTATCTAATTGCTTGAAGAAGCATTCTCTACTCATGGTTCTATTGAAAATAAATCTGCAGCCATGGTGTGTAATGCTTTTGCTTTTTCATAATTCTCCTTGTAGAATTCCATTTTTTTGTGTAGTTCATGGTTCTCCGTTTTCAAATCAATGTTCTTCTGCCCTTGATGCGCTAGTGCAAGTAGTTCACCTTGTAGCCTTTTAAATTTTGCATCCATGTAATCCATGCGAGATCGAAGCTCTCGCTTACATCTTATGAGACATGCTACTAAGGTACGTATAGTGGTGAGATATGTGTGCTGTTCGTCAAAGGAAGCCAGCTGAGATTCTAATGAAATGTCTTGTTGATCACATAGCTCCAGCATGTGAGTAATTCTATCCACAACGACGATGGATGGGGAGTTATGAGGGGGGATGGATGGTGTGGTGGAAGGATATGAAGTTGGTTGGTGTTATTCTGTAGAG
Source organism: Ceratopteris richardii (assembly GCA_020310875.1). Taxonomy (NCBI): domain Eukaryota; kingdom Viridiplantae; phylum Streptophyta; class Polypodiopsida; order Polypodiales; family Pteridaceae; genus Ceratopteris; species Ceratopteris richardii. The sequence continues at coordinate 47,434,803 of CM035436.1, read as the reverse complement.
TGAGATGCATAGTGTGTTATGGGCGCGGAGGGATTATCACTGGGGATAGTAGGTGTAGCGTGCTGTACTGAGATAGGAGCTGGTGTGGAGGTAACAATGATTATAGGAGTTGTCAAGGAGGTGGAACTAGGGCCCAAAGGAATGGCAAACATGTCGGTGGTGGGGAACACATTTGTGATGGTGATGGAGGTGATCGTGAATAAGTACGTGATGGTGTTCTGCGTATGGGTGATGGTGGTGTTGTTTCCATGGTTGGGTAAAGAGTCTGAGGAGTAGATTGTTCTGGAATGGAGGTGGACGTACTAGTATGTGGGTGCAACAGAGGATGAAGTAGTGTGTGGTGCAGTCATAGAGTATGTAACAGTGGTAGTGAAAATGGGTGTTATGATAGGTGCAGTGGGTGTGAGGGTGGTAGGGGTAGTGCATAATGGAGTACTGGAAACATGCATGGTAATAAGATTGTGGTGTAAAGGGTGGGGGAGTAGAGAAGGACAACTTTTTACCAGATTTTGGTCACGCATAACGTTGCTCATGAAGTGGGAGTGAATCCAAAGCTTCTCTGGAATCTTGGACTACCTTGGCCTTCTTCTTCTTCTTGCTGTATGTTTGCAGTTTGGATCGAAGCACATATGTTCCTCTTTTGGTTTTTGCCTTGTCTTTGTTACTCTGAGTGGATGGTGAAGACCCAATATTGGGGTATAAAACAAGAAGGGAACATAGCCAAGTGAGTATCCTAGGTGAATAGAGATGGAAGGTTGAAGCTCCTCTATTTGCTACTCTTTCTTTTATCGAGTACAGAGTGCCACAGAAGTTGATGAAACGGGTATGGTTTGGAGTACAGCACACATAGCATACCATCGCACATGAATGGATTAGTGAAAGATAGTTTTGCTTTCATGTTGCGAAGCAAAAAAATAGAATTTGAAGGCACGCAAGAGAGATCATGTGGCTAGAGCAACTGGTTTTTCTTCAAATGCTGCCTTGCACTTAGCAATTAATTGGCTTTCGGCGATGCCTGAGTAAGTGGAGGTTGATGGAGAGTGTACTCTAGTGACAGCACCCATGGCTAAAGCTACCATATCAAGTGTCAATGTGCCAGAAAATTTAGAAAAGGATTGGAAAAAATCAATTACCTCCAAGTGGTCGGGTTCATCGGTTAAAGAGACCAAGGAGAATTCTTTGAGGCCCATGGCTATCAAGTGATAGCTGGAGAACAAATATGAAAGTGTTTCTCATTCACCTGGTAAATTTGCATGTGAATGAATGAACAAGCCTCTGTTTCCTAGAGAATTACTCCCTTGTGAGTTTTGAGAAAAGGACTATGTTCTTTCTGATGGATCCATAGATGAGACGGTTTGAGATGGTAGTAGGTACAAACTCAGACCCAGTAGATTCTTCAAAATTCTTAGAGTCTTCTTCATCTTCCTCCATATTTCCAAGCTCTCTCGAAGATAAAGGAGTGGTAGTGGCTGATTGTTTGCCCTTGCCTTTAGTAGATTGCTCTTTATGCTGCATTACTGATATGGTTGAGTATCTTGCCGTGCCTTGAGTATTAAGACCTGGTGTGCATCTGCAGAAGTTGCCCTCCTAGGATTTTGCTGAGTTTCATCATGTGCTCCCGAAGGTGATGGTTGGAGAGCTGTTGAGGGCATACTAGGCGATGTCATAGTAGTGTGATCAATTGTGGGAGGGATTTATGTAATACTCTTGATTTATTGTGGAACGAGCACTAATGCCAATTCAAGGTGTAGGACAGGTATTTTTTGGTGTAGGACGAATTGGGGAGGTCGAATTGATGAAATTGGAGGGCTATTGTTGGTCCTGGTGAGGACGTATGTATATGGCAGATTTGATGAGCAGGGAGTGCTAATTTGAAGGGCGAGTGCGATTGATTGTGAGGGTGTGAAGACATGAAATATGAGAGTGGGAGGGCAAAACTGAAGCTGAATATCTTGACGAGCTTTACGAAAATGTGGGTTGCATGACTGACGGCCACTGGCAAAGGCGAACTTTTCTGAGAGTCAAGGCGAATTTTCGAAGCTAGTGGCGTTCAGGAGTGGAGATGGGAATGGAATCTTGAGGAACAGCCTTCCCATGGAGTGTAATACTCTTGGAAAGTGTGGTAGCGCTGAATTCTTGCACCTCGTTCACCCGAGATCAAGCCTTGCGCCAATCTTAAATAGGCTGAATATGAAGAAGAATTAAGACACGAAGGCAAATTGCTCTTCAGGAATGGATGGATTTCATAGACGAATTGGATTCAATCTTGGAGGAGGATGGGCGGATTCGGCCATTGGGACACTTTTTTTTCGATTTGGACTGAGATTTGGCTCGGAATTGGAGCATCCCCATCCGATAGTCTTGGTTAGCGCATCTTGTTGCTATCCTCTCCACCCGGGTTCGTCACAACCATCTTTGCTTTGGTGCACCTTTATTTTAGACAACCTGGGAAGCAATTTCAGTAAGGCGACGAATTCTGAGTTGGAAAGCAAATTCAATAGGGCGACGAATTCTGAATTGGTATGAGCCGATTATTGTTGAAGACTTATGCCAAGGAGCCGAATATTGTTGAGGACGTATGCTCATTAAGGACCAGGGTGAATTCAGAATTCACTAAGAGCTTTGAGACGATCAGGGAATGAGCAGGGTGAATTTCCCGATGGTGGTGAGCAGGGAAGCAAGCATGCGGACGAATTTGACAATTTTGTGGTGAGCAGATGAATTGGGGAGTTTCTTTAAGACAAATTCTTCATGACTTTGCTATTCACGATTTTGCTAAGGTGAAGAATTTTGAGTTGGGAAGCAAATTAGAAAGGGCAACAAATTTTGAATTGGTATGAGCTGATTATTGTTGAAGACTTATGCTCATACCAGGGAGCCGAATATTGTTGAGGACGTACGCTCATTAAGGATCAGGGTGAATTCAGAATTCACTAAGAGCTTTCAGACGATCAAGAATTGAGCAAGGTGAATTTCCTGATGGTGATGAGCATGGAATCAGGTGTCGTATGCTTGGATTATTGAAGCTTTGAAATCCCTGAAGCCACTTAGGCATATAAACAAATGGCCATCCTTAAAACAAAAAGATAATTTGTCACATGTACTCAATGAAAACTGCTATCCTTGAATCTAATAGCTCATTAATTGATCTATATTTGCTGATAGGCATCTAGCAAAAGATCATATTATATGTTGACAAACATTTAAAGAGGTACAAAAAAAGCATCATGCAGCTTTCGTGAAAAAAGGGACCTATATATATGTGAAACATAATTCTTTAGAAAACTTATCACCATATTTCCTTACCACTTGTAGAGAATCCATATTGATGGCATTAATGCTGTTGGCAATGTTGCACATTCTTGTATCTCGTTTTACTGTCTGGAAAAACATGGGATCCAAGGAGATTTAGATCTTTTTGAGTGGCTCAACTTACTGAATCTGAATTATAAATTTTACATTTGTACGATATAAGCTATATCAGACCTTTTTGGCCTGCTGAGTGTTTCGGTTCTGTTTGGCTAATTCAAAGTGTTTTCTCTTGCATACCTTCATTATTTTATCAAAGATTGTTACTTGTCAATCTATATTCCAATTATTTGAGGAAATTTCATCTTGACTTACACAACCTGAATGATATCACACACCAGTAAAATCTTCCGCTCAGCAAATCCTCGTGAAAAGATCTGTTTGGCAAAATTTCAGTGCTGAAAGCAATTTGCTGAAATAATATGTACTCGTGTAGATAAAAAAACTTCTACATTTCCCTCCAATTTGAGTTTAACAAACACTGATAGCAAGAGATATTTTACTACTGCTTTGAAGCTATAATAAAGACTTAACTGCAATAAATACAAATGGCATAGAATTATGAAGACCTGAGCCACAGTAAGAGGGCATCGATAATTCATCTCCTCTCTGAGATACTTAAGTGTACATTCCATAAATCTCTACATCAAGAATATAAAAACAACTTAGTTTTAATGAATAAGATTGGTTTTTTATGTCTATTAAAGTAACGACATTGAATGTGAATAGCTGGCATACAGCATCACTTTTTGCAAACAATGCATAACCATTTTCGGACAAATGTCGGGCTACGTGACGAGAATATCCCAACAAGGCATAATGTATAACCGGCAATATTGATGCTACATTTCCATCTCGCAATCTAGCAAACATAATCACCATATGGAGAAACAGTCAGCATTAAAATTCCTCTTTAGGTAGAATGTCAACATCAAGTATTCAGTTAGCATTCATGACAGGAACAAGGATATTACAAGCCAAATACAAAAATCAGAGTTCCATTAGTAAGGACATTGGACTTGCAGTTATAAATGGCCCACTGATAATCTAGAAATAAAGAGAAGTAGAAAGGTTTAGGAAAGCTTTTGTTCTTTGTCATTTTCTTTTCTTTTTTTGGTGGCTTGTCTTCACATGCCACATTACGTTCCCTGAACCACATATACATATACAAAGACTCTGCTTGACAAGGGCCTGTTATCAACCTCAAAAGCTATATCAATCTATGGCAGTAAAGACCTTAAGGAATACAAAGTAAATAAATGACATGAAGTTTCATAGGTATTTGGCTGCTTACGTCCCCTTGGGTGCATAGTACATATGGAAACAATGGAAAAACTTACTTATAACCTCACCCCACTCAGAGAAATATCAATCATCCATCATTCACAACACTCTCACTAAGTTAAGACGCATTTCAACTTACAAAACAGATTCAAAAAATCACAACCACCTGTCATTGACAACCTGGAAAAACATGACAACATTTGTCATTCACTAAGTAATCATACATGTTGACTAAAAAGAGACTCAAGATATGTAGCACACGAAAGAATCAACTTCAAACTAATGCAAAGCAGAAAAGTTAACAACCCTACCAACAATATCAATCACTATGCATTTTTTTTTACAATTGCAACAGCAAAGTTATTCATATAATGCAATGCCATTTGCAATATTTCACAGATAATTTCTCCAAATTAACCTGTGGCAACATGCACATGACATTTCTATTACAAAGCCCAAAACTACATTAAAATGGTTAGTCATTGTATGAACATCTGGTCAAAGCAGGTCCCTGGTTTGGTTCGAGATGAAAGGAGTATTTTTATTGAGACAATTGTGGTAATTTTTATTATCATGGCCCTGCATACATCTATCCTGCAAAGCATTCTACTTAATTGAAATTACAAACCGAGAATTTTATCATCATCAATTTAAAAAAATTACAAAATTTAGATTGAAGGTGTTCATCCACTCATTTTGGCAAAATGCAATATCGTCATAATTGCACCCAAAAAAAAATAAAAAAACAACTCCTATCAGTTATAAAGAGCATCCCAAAGTGTACACCTTCAAAGAAGGATGAAGCATAGCTAGGTTTGCTAGCACTCAAGGTTCATACGACCTTTATGTTACGCCCCCCCATCAGTAGCACATCTGGATGAGTGCGAAAGGACCAGCCAGTGTGAAATGGTCTACCTCCCTATGTATGCATATTCTTCTGTATAAACACTCAAACCTTCCTCTCTAGTGGAATCACCCGTACACCCAGTATGGTGTGGACATGGTGGTATGGAACACTAGCCCTTGTGGTGATGACCACGTGTATAGTTGAAGGCCCCTTAGGGAGCTCATTTGGCTATATTGCTGAGAGGTGAGTTTAATGTCCATCCTCATATGTGAATAAGGCATGTGTGTCAACAGCAAGGATCTTGGGCGGTGTAAACAAGGTATCGGACCATCTCTCTTCTCATTGACAAGGCAAAGTGACGTGCACGGATCCACTTGAGCTCATCGAATTGGAATAGTTCAGCGTGATAGGCTCTCTGCTCTCGTATATGATGTGTTTGGTTTGGTATGTTCAATGTGTTTTACGTGCAAGAACGGAACCTTACCTACAACGTAAGGTGCATAGATTATGTTCAAAGTTGCATAGGTGTGTTGAAAGTGTAAAGTCCTCACCTTACCTCTAAGATAAGGTGCGTAAGGTACGTTCCATTATGAAATAATAACATATACTCAATCCCATACTACATATATCAGAATATGCAATGTACACTATGCAATATGCACATAATACATATACAATACTGAGTAACGGTTACTCTGAGTTTCAATCATCTAAATTGAGTGAATCTTCAAACGACGAGTCCTCTGGAGATAAAAGAATGACACTCATGACTATGACATTTCCATCATCTAGTACAACAAAAGTATGTGATATATCTAGAACATCATGTATATCATCATCCCGATGGAATTGAATCTCTTCTCCATCAAAGACTCAATGCCCCCTACTTCTGGATACGGACGTAGATGCACTTATAGATGGAAAATTCTCCATTGCACTTGCCTCCCTCCCTAATAATAAAGCATGTGAATGTGATCACATAATCCGCCTATCAAAACTCTCAAGCTGCAATCAAAGCATTTGATTGATTTCATTGTGTTCATCACAAAGAAATGAAATTATCTCAACACTCTCACCAAACTTGAGAGCACCCTCAAAGACGAGTGATAAAAAAACATTCAATATAACCAAGATGGATCATGGTATCAACCTTGAATCAAAGTATTTGGCCTCTCTATAGAGTATGTGAAGACACAAACCATGAGATGGAGAGCGACAAAGAGAAATCATATGATTCTCACCAAACAAACATGCAAGAAACTCCAAGAAGACGCTCTTAGGGGGCGAACAAGGGTATGAAGTGTCACAATCCACTCTATCTTTTTTTAAAGGAAGAGCTAAGATGTACACAAGGAGGGACTTGAGAACGAATTTGCTAAATCCTTCATAAATGCAAGACCTACTTACAATCAATGGTCATTATCATTTATACTTCTTAAAATGGCCTTACTCACACTATAATGTCTATCCAAAATTAAAAATAACTCTAGAGGATCAAGACACCTCCAAAATTACGAACCCACAAAATAAAAAAGATAAAATCCTACAAAAATATATAAGTGTTTTTTCTAGGTTTAAAAACTCCTCATCCTTTAGAAAATGGAGCTTATTTCCTGCAAAATTACAAACGAAGCACAGCCTACTTTCGAACTAGATCGATAAATTTTGCAGCTCTCTATGCCACAATCTTCATACTTGCTCTTTGTCCTCTTTCTCTTGATTGGCTCCCTGGTTCTCCTCTTTTTCGGCTCTTTCTAGCCTTCTTTGAGTTTTTTGTAGAAATACAAATAAAATAACAATGATCCTTCCTCTTATGATTAAAGACAAATTCGATCTAATATTATATGATCAAGTCAAACATGCTTAGATTCATAACTAAAAAATAATTACAAATCTAGGATTCTTTGATTTCTTCAATAAACAAAAGCATTTGAAAAAGCCATAGTCTTTCATATTTGGAACATCATCAGAGTTTATAACATGTAAAGACACTAAATTTGTAACATTAATAGAATCTTTTCTTTTGTAATAGAGCTCCCTTTATGACTTTAATCTCTACGTAAATTGCATTTGCATGGATAAACTTTGAGACAATCTCACTCATCCTGGTTACTTTTACCATAAGCTTTGTGAGTTTCATTCTCCCCCTTTGCTTTTCTTGTTCATATCACTAGTAGACGCACCTTTAGGATAATTTTTAACCTAAGGAGCTTTCTCTTTTTTTCAAATCCTAAGGATCTTTTCAACTTTCTTTTTCTTTTTGAAGTGCATAAATAATACCTTGCACGCCTTAGTTCGATAAATTTAGCGTAGTAACAAGCATATTGTATGATGAAGGTAAACTCCTTAACATCCATAGCAATCTTCATTTTTTATTGAGAAATATGAATTTCAAAATTATTGAGGATTTTACAACAAATTGCTCTTCTCTTATTTGAAAATGGTAAAACTAAAATAAAGGAGCTTTTATCTTTTTCTGAATCCTAAGGGGCTTTTTTGTTTTCTCTCTTTTTGAAGTGCATAAATAATACCTTGCGTGTCTTAGACTCTTAGTTTGACTAATTTGTAGCATAGTAACAAGCATATTAAATGGTGGAGGTAAACTCTTTAACATCCATAACAATCTTCATTTGGCATGAGAGAGCTAACGTAGGTTGCTTGAGAAACATGACTTCTCTATTATGGCAAGAAAAACAGGGTAATTAGATGTAGATCCAAAACATGCAACTCATGGGTGAGAGCCTCTTGTCATGGACTTTGACACAGCAACTTCAAGTACATCCTATTTCCAAAGATTCCAACTAGCTTGACTAAGGAGTAACATAGCACAAGCACTACACGGCACACTCTATTGATGATTTCCTTGGTGAGTGCAAGGCAAAGAAATTGGTGCAAGAGTTCAACCTAGGCAATGAGAAGAATCCTCAAATAGTCCATTTAGCAACTTGACTATGGGACTATCCCTATCTACTCCAAAATATAACTTCACTTCTATATGCTCACAAGAAAGCATTTCATTGTAACTATAAGGATCTCAAGGATCTTGAAAGAACTTGGACTCCACCAGATTTCGTTGGTAGAAGGAAGCTCTCCAATGTGCAATATACCATACAAGCTAAATTGGAAATATGTTGAGGCTTTTACAATAGATTTCAACAAATTGGAACATGAAGGTATTATCATTCCAATTGAACATTTTAGATGGCTATCTTTGATGGTGATTGTGCTAAAAAAGAATACTAGAAAAATAAGGATATGTGCTAATTTATAAGCATTAAATAAAGCTATTGTGCAAGATAAATTTCAACATCTATTCATCGAGTAGTAGTGGAAGAGGTTCCAAATCACACCATGTAGTTTTTTCAATGGATTCAACAGCTACAGTCAATTCCTTATCTATAATGAAAATCTTCTCTCCCCCTTGCAATGGAGACATTATTGGCACAACCATCCTCACATAGAAAAGTGGACCAGTCCATTGCATATGCAGGTAGTCTACTCACCAAGGTGGAAAGAAATTACAAAACCACTCAAAGAGAAGGTTTGGTCATCATCTTCACCTTGCAAAATTTCAAAACTATCTCTTGAGTGTGCATTTCATAGTCAATACATCAGAAAAGGAGGTCGGAGTAGTGGTAGCCATAGTAGAAGATCTTGAAGCTTTGTTAGAGGGATTCCTAGATCTTGATGTTGTTGTGAGGGAAATCTACCCCTTGAGTATCCTTGCTTTAAAGGTAATAAAGAATTGATATCCTCACTAGAATCCCTCGACACTCTTAACATGAGGCCTAGTCCTCAAAGCCTTTACATGAGGCCTACTCCTTGCATGAGGTCTAGTCTTGGGAATCGATGTAGAAGAAGTTTGGTTGCCTCAACAATCAACCAGCAACACCGGAGCAGAAAGGCAAGGGTCCACAGTGCATGAAGTAGGCTAGGGGATCACAAATGTGAATGTCGATGAGTGAGATTGTAGAGGCAAGATTCCTCATCATGAAGCGATAGACAAAAAAGTTTATGATACTTGTCCTAGGATTACTCAACTTGAACATGGAAGTGCACTAAGCAATTGTGTCCTTGGGGGTGACGTCATGTGCTTAAACATGGCTTTGTTTGGGATCTAACCACCTCGCCACCACCTACTAACTAAATCGGCCATGGGGAGTCTTGTGAAAGTAAATTAAGATGGAATAGATCTTGGCACATGGAATCTTTGTAGGGAGCTTCCCCTCCATAATGCCAATCAATCCCATTTTTCAAGGTTGTCTTCATCAAAGAACAACGAGAGGGCATCGTGGATGGTAATTAAGTGCAATCAAAGGGTGATGCTTTTGTCTTGTAGTTTGAATTCGAAGGTTTCTCGTAGGGGGAGGTTAACCTTCGCCCTCTTGGCTTCCCACACGAGGCCACTCAGGAAGATGAGGGAGGTAGATTCCCCTCCAAAAAAATTCCTCAGTATGGAATTCAGGTGGGATGGGCCCTTCACTATTAAGTGTTCGCTTCCCTCGTCTTCACCTCCCACTCACCCATTGGAGTACTACATGGGAGTTTCCATAGTTTAAGTTTCTATGTAGAGGGGAGATCAAAGGGTAGATGCTTGGTAGGATAAGCCTCGTCGAATTCTTAGGAATTCATAGTGGACAAGAAGATTTTAAGGTTTGTATGAGGCATAAATGGCACAGTAATGATGATGAAGGAGAGGGTGATGGTGGAATACGGTGATGGATGGAAAATAAGATGGAAGGGGAGTAGATGTACATAATGAAAGAGAAGAGGTAAGGGGAAGCTATGCGCTAAGGGGTGTGGAAAGATGATGATACATGAAACAAGGAGTAGAGCCCTGCTATGATGAAGGGGGATGCAAGGGAAGAGGGGAAGGGGGGAGAGAGAGAGAGAGAGAGAGAGAGAGAGAGAGAGAGAGCGAAAGATATGTAAGTAGAGGTGAAGGAGGAGGATATTACTTTTCCCGTGATGGAAAACCAAGGAATGCTATGAAAGGAACTTCAAGCAAGGAGATTGGGCAATCATTGTGGAAAGAGGGAGGGAGAGGGAGAGCTTTGTGTGTGTGTGTGTGTGTGTGTGTGTGTGTGTGTGTGTGTGTGTGTGTGTGTGTGTGTGTGTGTTGGGAGGGGTGTATGTGTGTGTGTGTGTGAGAGAGAGAGAGAAGAAGAAGAAAGAGAGGAACTTCCAAGTGAGGGAGAGGATATTGGGCACTAGGCAGCCCATGTGGAGAGAGGGAGGGAGAGGCAGAGGGAGCTCTGTGTGTGTGTGTGTGTGTGTGTGTGTGTGTGTGTGCGTGCGCGCGCGTGTGTGTGTGTGTGTGTGAGAGAGAGAGAGAGAGAGACTTATATGAGGGAAATGGATGGATGAAGAATGCAAACAAGAGGGCTTTTCTTGATGTCTATCTTAGAAAGTGAGGGTGCAACTCTTTTGAGAAGGTGCAACAACCTCATCATTTTTTTCCCCAAATTTGGGACGGGCAAGTGGGCGAGACATTGATGGCATTTTTGCAATCAAAGCTTCTTTTTTCCTTTGTTTTTTTTTTTTTTTTTTTTTTTTTGGGGGGGGGGGGGGGGAGGGGGGGGGGGGGGGGGAGAGAGTTTGGGGGAAGGGGGGGGGCACCTTGATTCCAATACTAAGATTTCTTTTCCTGTTTTCTTTTTTTGGAGGGGGGGAGACTATGTTTGTCTCCAAGAAAGATAGTGTGGAGTACAAGGGGGTGCAAGAGGAAAAATACAAGAGGTTTAAACTGCAAAATACAGGAGGCTTAGAGTGCAAGGTGAAAAGAGCGCTAGAAGGAGAAAAATGAGAGAGGAGAGGAGAGATGATCCATGCACCTTTAAGGATTCAGAGGAGGAGGGAGGACACTTTAAAACTTGGGAGTGCAATGAGGAAAAAGAGGGGGAAAGGGGAGTGCTATATACAAGTACTTGTGAGTATGAATTTTTCTTTGCGGGCCCTAGTCAATCTCCTTGAGTGAGAGAGATAGGCATCTTGAGATTGGGGAGAGGATATTCAAACCTTTTGGAGAGTTGGAGATGCAAAACTTGGAGTACGAATTGTTTGAAACTAAATCCTGAGAACTAGAAATACGTGTATTCTGTTGATACAAAAACTTGAGGACTTAAAGAGGTCTAAGCAGTTGGAGTAAAATACATGCCTCAAGGAATTATCACTAATTCGCTTTAGAAAGTCTTACTTCAGAAATTTCTACAAAAAATTCCAAATTACCAAGGGATGCCTACATAAAGTGCATGCCTTGTTCAATGATGATTTCAAAGAGATGTCTTCAAAAAGGAATTCAGCCATTGTGTGGCCCGTGCCAATCCTTGGTCACAAGTTACAACCACCTCACCTCACTTGGTAGAGTAGTCCATTGCCACTAGACATGCTTTTCTCCACCTTGGGAAGCCACTAGATAGATAGACCCCCACAGAGTCCATTCTTTGGTGTAGATACGACCAAAGGAAAATTCCTATGCTATATTAGCTTCGGAGGCACTATAGGCAAGTGTCACAAGTGTCACCTTAACAAGTGGCATCATGAGACAAGGAGGGCCACACAATCCTTGTCACAAACTAAGTGCACCATGATGTGACCTAGAAACTGCCCTCCTCTAAGCCCCTCATGGGCTTCCTTCAAGAATCCTTGGACTTCGTTTGGCATAAGACATTTTTTGATATCCATCAATCTAGTCCCATAAAGGTGATCATTTAAAACTACAAAATCTCAACTTTCAAGTAAAAGACGCCTTTTGTCTATGGTAGAAAATCGGACAAGAAACTGTCCACTTCTTCACAATGACCAATGCTTCCCTCTTTGTTGTGCTATAATTTCTCTCAATATCCCAAAGCAACCTAGTGGCATAGTATAGAGGCTTGACAAGCTTGTGTTCTCGACTTCAATCTGCAAGTATTGCTCCCGGGCCTGCAGACTCACATCTACATGAACATGAAATGTGGTGTCCCAATTCAAAGCAACAGAATGGGGCCACTTACTAACTTGGCTCTTAGCTGATTGAAGGCCATTTCTTCCTCTTCTCCCCATGGTACACTTTTGATCATGAAACGGGAGAGTGGTTTGGCAATGTTAGTGTACATTCACATGAATTTTTTATGATACCTCGTATGCACGAAAATCCTTGCATCTCTTTGGAAGTCATTGGTCTCAACATTCATAGAATTGACATTACCTTGTCAAGATTTGGGAGCATTTCTTTTGTAGACACCATGTGCCCCAAGAGCATCCCTTGTGTCACAAGAAAATGACCTTTTTTTGGAATCAGCTTCAACTTTGTTTCTCAACACCTCTCAACTACTTGGGGCAACAAGTTCATATGCTCATTAAAATTTATGTTGGGGTTGAACACCTAGGAGTAGAAAAGGTAGAGAAATCATCCACAAAAGTCCTTAGAAACTTCAAAAGTAATGATCCAAAAATAAGGGACACAATGAAAATGAATGTAGTTGGTGCATTATGGAGGCTGAAGGCCATCTTGGTGTATGGATACCTACATCACAGATCCATTAATGCAATCTTGGGCTGGTCCTTGTTATGGATGGCAATCTATTTGTATACATTGAACCATCCATGAAGCTATATAAAGAATGCCCTGTCATATCCTCCAAGACTTTCTTAGAAGAGTTAGGAACCATCAGGTAGAGTTACTTTATTCAATCCTCAAAAGTCCACGCATACACAAATCTTATTGGATTGTTTCTTAGGGGCAATGACCATAAAGAAGAGTCACTCAAAATGCTCAGTGGAAACAATGATCCCAACCTTTACCAATTTGTGTATCTTTCTATTGACTACCTAAACATATTCGGGTTGAGTCTATAGATTTTACCTCGGACTAGATTAGCCTCACTTACCAATGGGATGATATGCACACTCAGAGCTTCTAGGATGCCCTCTAAATCCTTCTAATTCCAAGCAAATACACCTTCATAAATTTCCATAAACTTGACAGCACTATCATGTAACAAGGAGCTCTTACCATAACCAAGCATCCCATAGTATGGTCAAGCCCTTCATCAAATGATTTGTATTGTAAGGTTTGTCATCCACCTAATGATCCTGTTCTTTGATTCGGAGCCATTCCTTGGTAGTTTCTTCAAAAGAAAGCTCTTCTTGATTTCCCTTCCCTTGCACTTTCTTTATCGCTTTAGTTTCCTTTTCAAGGGGTAACTTCTTGTTGCTTCCATGATGGGTGATGGGCTCATCTAGCCCCATCGTTTCCACGTTATTATCCAAATCTTCATTGTGCATGTGTGGAGACTTTACCCCAACCACTACAACATATTGTATTCTTCATAGAGAAAAAACTCACCTTCCGACTCTTCTACTTTGCTTGAGTGTGCCCCTCTGAAACGGTGGTCAAGGCATGCTTCAAGTTGGACTTGCTTCATGCTCAAGTCGTCTCCATCTTCCACCTATATGGTATCTTTTCCCGAGTCATGGATCGCCCTTGAGTCTCTAAGCCATGATCGTGTGAGAAGCAAGGGAAATGTTGTAGCTACTTTAGGTAAATGAATTACTACAAAATACAAGCATAAAAAGGAGGCCTTGAGCTCTTCTATCTTTTCTCTCTACAATGCCTGTCGATCTTACCTTATCTTGATATGCCAAAGTTACCAGAAAGTTTGCCTTCATTGTGGGAATTCGGTAGTTGGTGACTCCCATAGGAGATTTTGTTGGAAACAATGCCAATTGGTCAATACTTGCTCAATGTTTCATTGGTCAACACTTGCAATAGCATGTGTAAGTTTTGATTTGGAGTCTTTCTACAAATCAGACGGGCGGACACAAGATGTATAGCGCTTCTATTCGCTCCTTGTATAAGCAAATCTAGGCGACGACGTGGTTAAATGAATGTCCTCCAAACCAGCCCACGCAGGTTCAATCCCCGCCCAGCGCATTCGCGGAAGCTATGTTTTAATGTGTGCTTTTGCAAAGTAAAATTCATATGGACAAGGAGCGACGGCATACGGCGTTTTGCGATTGCTTTATTATTCCGAATTGATTGCGATCGCATAGATTTATGTGCTTTTAAAAGTGCTTTTCAGAATACACAAAATACTATATAAGAAGAGCCTCATGCTCATTGTATTCATCCCTCACCTAGGATCAACACAAGCTTTCTAGAGCTTGGACCTCAGTAGAGGTGGTGTTTCTTCTAGCACATGGGACAGCCATGGTGCTAACTTGAAGCATGTTGAGGAGCAGCTATGGAGTTCTTCTTGGTGATTCTTCTTGGAGAAGATGAAGGGTGTGCTCACACTCTACCTCATGGAGAGGAGGTTATCTCTTGTTCATTGCATAGCAGCTTGATGGTGAGGATCGACCATCTACATGGTGTATTTGAAGATTATCTTCTACAGGAAGATATTAGGTTGAAGATTGTCTTCTACAAGAAGATGTCAGGCTACTTCAAAGACATTGGATCGTGCCATCTACATGGTGTATTTGAAGATTATCTTCTAAAAGAAGATATCAGGTTGAAGATTGTCTTCTACAAGAAAATGTCGGGCTACTTCAAAGACATTGGATGGTGTTTAACATAAGATTCACATCTTATGTTAAGTATTCAGGTACATATTCTCTTTATGCACACAGGTACTACTTGAAGTTTATGGAGGCCTTTGCGTTCATAGCAGGAGGAGTCCTATTCGGCATAGGTACAAGAGAAACAGTACGTATATGCTTTATGCATATTTGATGAGGTGTTTAAGAAGGTGTGTTCACATGAGTTTGAGGATTTCTAGCATTCTATGCTACTTTATAAGTATGTGATCTTTTCACACACGTATCTAACTTAGGGTCTTCCATAGCCTAAGTTCAGATGAGGGTTTGTTGACTATCAGTTTCACAATGATCCTTTCTCTATCAGTCACTCATATTCACTCTTCTATAACCTTTAAGGTCACACATCTCATGTATATTCAGATTACTGCCCATACATTTGAATATGTTTGTTACATTGTACATTCACTCATTCATCTATTTCTCATCACATAGAGTGGTTGAGAGTTTTGCTCCCACATTGTACATTGAACATTGGTATATATGATACTATGAGTAAGCGATGGCTTACGTAACACCTTACACATGTCGTCTATTCTTTCTCTATCTTTGTCTCATCATTTGTATGATTAAGTTGTGGTATGTTCATGTTTTGTCAATATGGAAGATTGCTGGAATTAATGTTGTACATGATTGGAACTATGGAACCATGGACCTGTGACATGAGCCTAAGGGCCTACCTCACTTCCAACATTTGGTATCAGAGCACTAAGGTTTTGGTTACAGAACTTTAGATCTTTGGCATCAATGCATTAAGGCTCATTCATATCTCAGGTTCCCAGAATTCTAGATTTACAACATATGATTTGAAAGCATCTTCTAATATTTGACATTTGACATACACACTTAATCTAGATGAGTAGAGATTTGAGAATTAGACAATTCAGTTACATGTGTATTCATCAGTGCGGAGTATGAAGTTGATGATCTGTTAGCAACCGAATATTTTTGGAAGAGTATGCAAATACTTTACAAAAGTATTGTTTGAAGACCCAGACTTGATGAAGAGACGACTACTTCAAATTCAAGGAAGAACAATGGTTTAGAGAAGATGAAGGAATCAGATCAACATCAAATCACAGGTATCAATTTCTACTATCAGATTATCATTTGCAAGTCATATCTTAGAAGAGCAGTTATGAAGAGATTTGAAGGTTTCAAGGAATGCTTTTATACACTTTCATCATTTGAAAATTAAAGGCTACATCAAAACAGGTATCTAGAGTTTTTTCTAGAGAGTTTTGAGAGATCTCTTTCATGGCAAGAAAGTTCATCTAAGAAGACAAATGTGAAGATGGGATGAGTCTTTTTAGCCAATTTTCTGTTGTAAGTTGGTTGGATATCAAGGTACAAATGTATCTAGAGAAGGTAACTCTAGAAGGATAATTCATCATTCAGACGACGATTGGTGAATTTAGTCGTTTCAGACATTTGAAGCACAATTTTTATTCAGAGATATGAGGAGATGATAAAACATGATTCTTTATTCACTTCCATTTGTATACCATATGTTTTATCTCTTACTCTTACATTAGAGGAAGAGAAAAGCTCGTTTGAAGAAGTCAAGAGTGTTTGCTACTTCAAGATGAAGAAAACAAAAAGTATGGAAGAGAAGTTTGAAGATGTCAATATCATCATCAGGTGGAAGAAAGATGCAGAAGAAGAAAGTCCATCATTTCCAAAAGAAAAGTAAGGCTTCCTCTTCTCATATATTTTCCATATACTTTTCCTATTTTATCCTCTACACCCAAAGACAAGTCTACGAGAACATCTTGTTTAAAGAAGAAGCAGTTTCTTGTTTTGCATTACACTTGGTCATGATCTAGTAGATTTGACAAAGAATTACATTGAGAGAAAGAGAAGCAGCAGATATATGTTTTGACTCATATATGTATGAGTTATGTTGAAGTTTTTAAGCGGGCAGCTTATATGTTCCCTCAAAGAATTCTTGGAGTGTCAATACAGAGCTACTTGGTATATGACAAGTTGCAAAGAAGTATATTTCTTCTTTATCTAACTCTCTTAAAGTAAAAGAGTTTTTTGTAGCAGATGTTGAAGACTTGGGTTGAGGTTTTATGTTTGGAAAAGGTTACTGCATATTCAATATTTTCAGAAAACTTCAGAAAATTCAGAAATCTTGTTGATGTACAAGTCAATGAAGAATCTACTTTCTATGATTGTCTAGACTTTTGGATACATGTTTGTATTCAAAAGGTGTTCCATCATATCCTATCACTTGATTAAGAAGTGGAGTTAGCCAAAAGAAAGTCAAGCAGGTACTATCACATTTCACCTCGGTAAAATATGAAAGTTATGAAGTATCAACTTGCAGCTTTTAGAGTTCTCAAGGTGAGAAGTTTGTCCACTTATGTTTCAAGTAGGAATTGCAGATTCCTTGAAGGATTTGTTTGAAGAAAAGTTTTACAACTTTTTGAGAAGCATGGACACTTGGAGACATTCAGGTAACAAATCAAACATTCAGACATGAAGGTTTGATAAGAGAAGACTCTACATAGGAGAGATCATTGATCTTGTATGATCTTGTATGATCTTGAGTATTTATGATTCAGTTGTCTATCCTTTGTTTGTAAAGATTCTTAACATTGGAAGAAGTAAGTCAAAGATTCAAATTCTATCAGATTTGTGTTGCAGAGAGATAGAAAATACTTGTTATGTTGCAGAAGGTTATGAATCCTATAAAGCTTTCAGTAAGGTTTTGTTATGTTAGGATCAGCTAACCTTATTCTAGATTTTGGAAAGCTAAGGAATGACATGGAAAGCTATTGGCATCTGATCAATGCTAATAAAAAGGATTCAGAATTTTTGTTTCAGATACAGGTATTGATCACTGGACATCAGATTTATGAAGGAAGACGTTCCACATTTCATAAAGTCTGATATACTTTGAAGAATACTGGATACTAGTGTTAAGTCATCCAGGGGGGTGATGAAACATGAAGACTTATTTTTAAGCCATATGTAAAAGAATGCAGAGTCATACCTACAGGTATTCCTATTTCAGGTATTCCTATATTTCCTTTGTCAGGTTCTCTTTATGTTCCAGCTTTGAAAGAAGAAGGAAGAAGAAGAATGTTTGGAGAAAGTTCCTGTTAGGATGTTCCTGTTCAGGAGAAGGTTCCAGAATTCTATTGAAGAGAAGCTTGATATTTCAGAAAGGTATATTTCAGAAGTGCACACATATATGTTTATACCAGGTTCTGAAGGAAAGAGGTATGAAGGATTTAAAGGATGAAGACATGATGACATCATAGATCTTATTGACTCATATTTAAGTTGATTTCAGTTGATTTCAATTGAGTTGAGTTGATTTGACTTGAGTACAGAGATGAACCAGCAGTGTTCATAATGCACTAAGTTGTGAGTTGTCAATCACAGGTTCCAGGATTCAGTTCCTGATTTTGTTTAGTGTATTTACATGACGCAGCAGAAGTACGTTGAGAAACCTTTTTGGAAGGTAAATGCAAATATGTAGATCCTAGTGTATGTTTTCAGGTTTTTGAGATAGCAGGTGCAGAGACAGTTCATGCTACATTTGTTGAGCAGTGATTGCTTGATGTGTACACTATTGGATATCTAGTTTGCATATTTTCTCAGGTATTATGGTTCATATTCAGCAAGTTCAGGTTTTTTGAAGGAAAGTCAAATTCAGTTTTGAAGAAGATTTTTTTTTTTTGAAGTGTCAAAAGTACAAGCTTGAAGCTTGTGACAGGCTATTTGAAGCTTGTGGTAATTTGCAGATTATAAAGTTTGCAGATTCAGTTCAGATTGTACCAATATCACATTGCAGGGGGGATTGTTGAAAACAATGCCAATTGGTCAATACTTGCTCAATGTTTCATTGGTCAACACTTGCAATAGCATGTGTAAGTTTTGATTTGGAGTCCTTCTACAAATCAGACGGGCGGACACAGGATGTATAGCGCTTCTATTCGCTCCTTGTATAAGCAAATCTAGGCGACGACGTGGTTAAATGAATGTCCTCCAAACCAGGCCACGCAGGTTCAATCCCTGCCCAGCGCATTCGCGGAAGCTATGTTTTAATGTGTGCTTTTGCAAAGTAAAATTCATATGGACAAG
Source organism: Ceratopteris richardii (assembly GCA_020310875.1). Lineage (NCBI taxonomy): Eukaryota > Viridiplantae > Streptophyta > Polypodiopsida > Polypodiales > Pteridaceae > Ceratopteris > Ceratopteris richardii. The sequence continues at coordinate 47,415,683 of CM035436.1, read as the reverse complement.
GAGCGACGGCATACGGCGTTTTGCGATTGCTTTATTGTTCCGAATTGATTGCGATCGCATAGATTTATGTGCTTTTAAAAGTGCTTTTCAAAATACACAAAATACTATATAAGAGGAGCCTCATGCTCATTGTATTCATCCTTCACCTAGGATCAACACAAGCTTTCTAGAGCTTGGACCTCAGTAGAGGTGGTGTTTCTTCTAGCACATGGGGCAGCCATGGTGCTAACTTGAAGCATGTTGAGGAGCAGCTATGGAGTTCTTCTTGGTGATTCTTCTTGGAGAAGATGAAGGGTGTGCTCACACTCTACCTCATGGAGAGGAGGTTATCTCTTGTTCATGGCAAGAAGACTTGGTCATTAGCAGCTTGATGCTTGATGGTGAGGATCGACCATCTACATGGTGTATTTGAAGATTATCTTCTACAGGAAGATATTAGGTTGAAGATTGTCTTCTACAAGAAGATGTCAGGCTACTTCAAAGACATTGGATGGTGCCATCTACATGGTGTATTTGAAGATTATCTTCTACAAGAAGATATTAGGTTGAAGATTGTCTTCTACAAGAAGATGTCGGGCTACTTCAAAGACATTGGATGGTGTTTAACATAAGATTCACATCTTATGTTAAGTATTCAGGTACATATTCTCTTTATGCACACAGGTACTACTTGAAGTTTATGGAGGCCTTGGCGTTCATATCAGGAGGAGTCCTATTCGGCATAGGTACAAGAGAAACAGTACGTATATGCTTTATGCATATTTGATGAGGTGTTTAAGAAGGTGTGTTCACATGAGTTTGAGGATTTCTAGCATTATATGCTACTTTATAAGTATGTGATCTTTTCACACACGTATCTAACTTGTTAGCATTCTATGCTACTTTATAAGTATGTGATCTTTTCACACACGTATCTAACTTAGGGTCTTCCATAGCCTAAGTTCAGATGAGGGTTTGTTGACTATCAGTTTCACAGTGATCCTTCCTCTATCAGTCACTCATATTCACTCTTCTATAACCTTTAAGGTCACACATCTCATGTATATTCAGATTACTGCCCATACATCTGAATATGTTTGTTACATTGTACATTCACTCATTCATCTATTTCTCATCACATAGAGTGGTTGAGAGTTTTGCTCCCACATTGTACATTGAACATTGGTATATATGATACTATGAGTAAGCGATGGCTTACGTAACACCTTACACATGTCGTCTATTCTTTCTCTATCTTTGTCTCATCATTTGTATGATTAAGTTGTGGTATGTTCATGTTTTGTCAATATGGAAGATTGCTGAAATTAATGTTGTACATGATTGGAACTATGGAACCATGGACCTGTGACATGAGCCTAAGGGCCTACCTCACTTCCAACAGATTTATCCTCGATCCTCCATCAATGATCACCCCAAAAAACATCCTTCCTAAGATGTTCGTTGTAAGCGTGGGACTTACTACTTAGTAGTTGATGACTAGTGCCACTGCCAAATATTCTTGGGGTTCAAGTGGCAAGGAGCACAGGTGCCCCCCAATTAATTAAGTATCGCACATTCTTGGTTAGCTAGTTAATGATATTTAGTACCTCAATTTTGAACCTTGTGTGTACCTTCAAGAGGTCACATAGACTCATTTGAAATTTTGATGGAAGGCATTCTTAAGGACTTTCTCCTCCTGCACTGTAGCCTTGGCCATGGGCACTGGAGGGGTTACCTGGTAAAACTTGAGCTTTGCCTCATTCTCGTGGAAAGCTTTGATTGGGTCCCTCGCTTTCTCTTGCTCCCTTGTTTTGAACTTTCCATGCTTGTACCTTACCTCTTGAAGGCTTCCTTTTGTGGCCGCACTTGTACCCGTTAGGACTATTGCACCTCCTTGAACCGAACCACTCTAGTGGTTGGAGAAAGAGCCTCCTGCATGTGTATCTGTCCATGGGAGGCCACCAAAATCATCTCTACATGAAACAAACCTCCACTCACATTGCTAAGACCGGCACTGTCCATTGCATGGCACCAAGGACAATCTTGAGTCGAGAGGTCCTACACCTAAGGACAATTCTTGGAGGGAAGAGCTTCCTCTCGGAAAGAGCACTTGCTCGAGAAGTGCAAATACTCCCCGCACCTAAAGCACATGAGAGGCCTTCCGATTGTTACCATGGTTTTCATTGTTGTTGATATTGCAATTGTTGTCATTCTCATTGGTGTTGTAAGTCCTCGTCATGATGGGAGGTTAACCAAGGATGGATCCTTGATTCGGCATTGTGGCTCTCCATAAGGTAGTAGGTTGGAGCTCCTACCCCTTCCAATAAAAACATTCTTTTGCTTTGTTCCCATTCTTACCACAAAACTAGCACATGACATTGGAGGAGCATTCATTGGTAATGTGCCCCATTTGTTACAAAGATTTCACCACATGGTGGTCCTTAGCTCTCTGGCTCTGACATCCTCCAGTTTGCTTCTTGGTTGAGCCACGAAATCCTTTTCCTCCACCGAAGATTGTCACATCTTTTGAGCCTCCAACTCCCAACATAGTTGTGCAATTGGATCGGTGCGATTGGATCATCTGCATGGATTGTCATGCCTCCTCACCCAAATTGCATCCCTCCCTGCTTGATCTTGGTAGCTTTCAAGGTGAACTCCTTTAGATTGGAGCTAGGTTGTAGTAGCTCCCTTAGCTTGTGTTATATCGCGAGAGAAAGGGCCTTCTCTTGCCACATTTTGATGAGGATTTCCTTGATCATGGGTCATGTCTAAGAGTTTCAACATGGCCTTGGTTCTAGTAAGGGGCTCAAGAAAGTTTTCCCCTACCTGGAGGCTGAGATTTCCCAAGCTTATTGAGCGTGCACTTAGTGGAGTTTCTCAGTCTAAGTCCTTAAAAAAGATGTAGATATGTCATTCTAAGTGGACAAATGGTTATCCTCAGATTGACTGAACCACTTGTCATCAATCCTTCAACGAGCACCACGTGGCACGAAGGCATCCACCTGATCATCAAGTCCTCTACTTTTGCACAAGGTTGAGAACCTTTAGATTGAGGTCCCCGGTAGCAAGTCCAAAAAACTGGGAAAGAGGATATCAACAAGAGAAAGCGCAAAGGAGAACTTTTCATGTTTTTGAGCCATATTCCTTGTAGTGTTGTTTTTTTCTCGTGGAGGAGAGTGTCTCATTCTACGATGATGATAGTGAGTGAGAAACTTGCATATAGGGCTTAGAGAAATGTGTTATGAGCGGGTCTTGATCATATTAAATTGTATTGGAAAGTGTCACTATATCCTTTTGGTCCCACATGGCATGCCCGAAAGATATGACAAAGACCATGCAAGGAGGGAAAGACACCATATAGAACACTAAACCAGACAATCCAAATAAGTCACACAAGACCATAGATAATTGAAGATAGATCAACACATGAAGTTAGATACTTGTAAGTTGTAATAAAATCAACATGAATTACATATTGAGAAACAAGTACGACCGCATTTCTTCCCAAGAATGCCACATGGGCACTAATGGAACAATGGGAGCACCAACTCCGAGTCATTCACTTCCTGAAAGAAGGGGGACCTCAATGTAGCAAAAAGGCAAACTCATGCTTACACAAATGTCAATATGGAAGCTTTTGCATGACAAAGATGCAGCCTATTTTCCTCAGTTTCAAGCCCTTTCTATAGCTTTGTCCTCCAAGTATCCTCCAAGAACACACCTTTGTCACCACTTCGACCATGGTCGCTTGTCTCTTCAAGGAGAGTGAGAATCCTTGTCTTCCAACTTCGTGTCCGACAGATGAGTGTAGTGTACATGTAGTGAATCCTTTCTCTCGCATGATGTGCCTTGAGCCTTGTGTGTCCTTTCCCTGCACGATCAGCCAAAAAGCAAAGGCATTGCGGCTTCTCTTTTTTTTTCGGCATTTACAATCACATAATCACCCAACAAGAGACAACAAAAGTCTCAATTATGTAGGGATGTTAAATATATGCATTGTACAGAACAGACATAAGCCCAAATGAGCTAAACAGATGTTGAAAGGAAACGTCCAAAATGGCTCAAAAGCTTTATCAGAAATTGAGATGATCATCAAATGAAGAACCCACAATATTCTAAAAACAAGGAAACTTCATGTGTCAAACAGTTCTCAAGAGCAAGTATAACTACTGCAAATGAGACATAAAATGTCACAAGATTGTTCAGCTTTTATAGTGATAAGAGTGCAGGGACCATTTGATTCTTATCTAGCCAAGGAAAACTTTAGACTGATAAACAGGCTTGTATAATTCTCTCTGTAAATGCTTTTTAAATGTCAACTTCACTATGAGAGGTGGATATGCACGCACATAATAACCAGCAATCATGTGAAAAAGATAGGTAATTTATTGCTGCTGCTGCTAATGTTTTGTGTGTGTGTGTGTGTGTGTGCGCGCGTGCGCGCACACGCGCACACCTATGTGCATATGCACACACACATGCAAGCATGCATGCAGATGTACATGATTTCTTTTGTTGGGGTCTCTCTCTCTTTTTTTTTTTCTTTTTTTTTTTTTTTGGTTGGTTGGTTTTTTTTTTGGGGGGGGAGGGGGGGGGGGGGGGGGGGGGGGGGGGGGGAGAGAGAGAGAGAGAGAGAGAGAGAGAGAGAGAGAGAGAGAGAGAGAGAGAGAGATGCAATTTGGAGAAAAGAACCATTATTTTGATGGTAATTTGAGAAGTTAACTCTGCTTTGATTCATTTATTAGAAAAATATAAGAATAGTGATAAATAAAGCAAAAAAGAACACTAAGCTTTCAAATATGAGATACCCGTCAACATCCAAAGCCTGAGGATATTGGATTGCACGTGTTAGAGAGCGGAGGCGCTCAAGATTACCTTCAACGTCACCCGTAGCCATGACCTGTGGAAAAAGGAAAACAATTAGAAAAAGGAAAGGGGTAATGATGGAGAACAATTTTCCATGCAATTGCTTGAGATTATTATATTAATCTCTCTATCACTCCCTTAATCAGATACTTTCAATCCCTCCCTCCCCTCATCTAACACGTATTTTCTTTACCTTTTTTAAAACACACTTCTTTCCCTCCCTAACTCAAATTTCTTTCCCCATGTCTCCAACTTTCTCTCTCCTGCTTCCATTCTTTCACCCACAGTTCTCTACTTTCCTCCCATCCTTTCTTCAAAATCTCTCTATCACTCCCTTAATCACTCGCTTCATCAGATACCTTCAATCCCTCCCTCCCCTCATCTAACACGTATTTTCTTTACCTTTTTTAAAACACACTTCTTTCCCTCCCTAACTCAAATTTCTTTCCCCATGTCTCCAACTCTCTCTCCTGCTTCCATTCTTTCACCCACAGTTCTCTACTTTCCTTCCATCCTTTCTTCAAAATCTATGTCCCACTCCCTCCATCCCTACCTAACTTCCCCCCTTCCATCTCGCTCTCATTTCAAAGAAATGCACTTCTTTTACTTTGACTGGTGGTGATGGTGATGATAATGATGATAAATATGTCTTACTTGGCAAGTGTCACAAGGTAATCATATGGGAGGTTCCAAATATTTATGCCAAGTAAAATTGTAGCATATAAAACCTAGCATTTCCAAAGATAACAACGTATGTTCTGTCAATAATTGGAAGCACAGCAGTCATAAAGGATTATTCTTGCCTTTGAGAAACATTGAGCTCTCAGAATGTTGCTGCCCTCACCGGGTGGCTACTTTAGGGACCGGCTCTCCTTGGAGAAGTTTACTCTGTAACACATTTTGTGCACGAGAGAGAACACCAAAGGAAGCACTGATCTGGAATATACACAGCTAGTGGAAAGAAGTGTGGTTCTCAACAATACACAACAAGGTTCAAAAGAAGAACAAAACCACGTTACACGTCACAAGGGGAGCTATTTTGACTAATAGTTGAACAACAAGAGGCTCAACAAATGAATTTCACTCTAAAAACATATACAGCAGACAATATAAAGTAAAAATGATACTCAACTGGAGACCATAATTTAACCTTAAATTAGTGCAAATAAGTTAAAATCTTACGCAGATTAAAACTTCGATTGAAACGTACAGCAAGTAAACAACAACTGCAACTAGCCTTAGGACCAGCCAAGTTGTAACTCCACTTGCCCACTTCCACAGAGGTTACCTGCTCAGCGACTTCCTCTAGCAGGGCTATATCCCTCCCATGTGCAACACAAGTGGTAAGCTTTCAGCTTGCTGGATACCTGGGATAGTGCTCTTAGAGACATAGCCAGACCAGTAGACATACACAAACAAAGGTACAACAGAGAAGTTAAACAGTCCAACTTACAATAGAAGAAGACAGCAATCCAGTACACAACTTAGACAAAAAAGTCCACTCCAAGTTCCAACAAACAAATATACAGCAGGAACCATAGTGGAAAGCAACGTTTTAGCAACGGCAACGGCAACCGGTTAGCAACGAGGGAAACCTTTGGAGCTAGGCATTGCAATAAAAGTTATTTCTTTTTCGAAACTTATATATGTATTTTTTAGGTACTTTGGGTCCTATGATATATAATAAGGCGGGATATGACTATGTATACCATAAAATACATGCGAGACTCTTCTCACAAAAAGAATTGAAAAAATGGCATATGTGCTACTCTCCTCCCATCCTATTTATCCTCTTGCTCCAAGATTAGAAAGCTTGTAGAGTGCTCTAGTGTGACATGTGGCCATCATGCACACTCACTCTACTTTCTAAGGTGGAACCTTAGGATAACCCCCGAGCTAGGAACCTTAGCAACACATGCTCTTGTTCCAACACACACTAATAAATGATCCGACATCTATGTCTAATATTCTCTCCCCCTTCTAAAGATCACTGTCCTCAATGATCCAAGAGGAGACTTAGAGTGGACACCCTTCCAAGATACCAAACACTTTGGGGTGAACTAGTTCTACATGCAATTCTCCTATTTAGTATCTCTTCTGGAATATCTGCTGTCGCCTTTTTCTGATGATGGGAATTTCTAAGAAATCTAGACTTGGCTTTAGCAAATCTTGCTTATTCTTGGCCCTTGCTTCAAATTCTATAAACTATGTGGATCTTGCACCTAAGACACATGTAATCTGAAGACATTTTGTGTGACCTTGCTAACTATCTACCAATAGTTCCCTTGCCTTCTACATATGCCTAGGATAGTTGTGTGACATATATGAAATAAGGAGTTATGGGATGTATGTTACTATCTTAGGTGGAAGTGAACTCACTACCTTCATGCATTATAGCTACATCTATCCATTTTATCTTCTCCTCTAACATATTTGCCCTTAACATATCCTCTAAAATCTAACTAATCTTCTGATTTCGACACTCTATCTAAATATAATAATTGTAATATTACTATATGGATCTGAATATCTCATGTAATCTGAAGATAATCAGTGTGAACCTACTTACCTTCTTAAAAGTGTTCCACTAACTTCATCATAAGATCTAAATATCATTCTTTTTGCTAAAAAAATTGATATCTCAAAATCTTGTAGTCTAAAGATATGTCATCTAGACATCTAGTGGATCTTGTACTATCTTCTTGATAAATAAAAGTCATCCTTTTTAATGTTTTTTATTCTTGATTCCTTTGAATCTTGAGACACATTGTGTCCTCTATAAGGATGTACTTATCCCTATGTCTTAATTCCTTTCTTTCTCTTTATTGACCTTGACACCTATAAAACTTTATCGGCCTTCCTTTCTCTTTAATGACCTTGACTTGTATCCTTGTCAATCATGTTTACTATTCCAATTTCTTAAAATATCTTGCTTGCAAACCTTTGCTTTCCATTTATCTTTTCCAATCAGTATTGGAAACTAGACTTGATTTGTTTGCTTTAGAGAGAACTAGAATCATCTTTCCCTCCTTCAATAGAGTCATCAATTATCTACCATAATTGCTTGCAGACTTGGTGTGTGTACCTTTCTATGTAAACTTCCAACATACTTAGTACTTTTCACTCTTTTTGTATTTAAACATATAACTTTGGTCCACTTGACCACTTTATTCTCTTTGACCTACTTAGTCACTTTTTATGATGTCCTATGGATAAAAACATCAAACTTGTTTCATAACTTGTTTTCCATTTTGAACTAATTGGAGACTAATTTTTAAAATAATAAGAGCTTTAAATGACAAAATTTCAAAATAACTAATAAATACCTGTTCAATGTCAAATATGGGCAACATGAAAGGGACTCGCGAACTCAATCCATGAACTCATAGATGAGTCCCAATGGACTCCCCTCCATATCAACTATGTGAAGAACAGAATGTCATGGCTGTATGGCATGCATAAGTGCCTCTACATCCCTCCAAAAAGCATCTGGCAAACACATTATCCATACAAGATCTGCTTTGGAGGTAGTGTGTCCATCCTAGGGACATAGTGTTTAGTTGGGGCAAAAAACTGTGATTTGGTCTTACTAGCCTAGGGATTCCACTCTCTACATACAACGGTAAGCATCAAAGCCTTCCGCACTTGAACAAGTCTCTCCATCACAATGCACATGTCAGCGAATCTAGTCTTTGCAGGCTTTCGCATATCCAACTCCCTGAATGATCTGAAAATAGCTTATAGCTTTGGTCTCTTTGTCACCTTATGAAAGGTGGAAAACAAAGAATGAATTGCAATGATCTTTCCCAGATCTTCTATCAAAAGATCAATGCTATGTGCGGCACATAGTATCCACACAATGGAGCGAAACTCTACCTCTAACAATCTGCCCATGGCCACAAAGTTACTCCCATTGTCGATAATGAACTACACAGCATTCTTTTAAACAACATCCAAAATAGCCTGGTACATATGACCATATATAAACTCACCTATGAGACATAGAAATTACACCGAATCAGCCATAGATGAAAAAACTTTACATATTACATAGTAAATGCATGGCACATGCTCCATGCATGATGCAACAATTTCCATGAATGCATAATAGTGCATCCATACTTCTCCCACTTGCCTTTCCCTTCATGGGCTCTAACTTATTCTCCACTATATCCTTTGTTTTGTGTAGCTCACTAGTCTTCAACTCCTCATATGAAGGACCGCTCCATCAATATCATAATGTGCTCACTAACTCCATGGCTTCCTTCCATGCCGGTGTGCATGAAACATTAAGAGAAAGGTCACACTGTATGAAAATCTTCATTTTATTAGCCTCTAAGCTCCCACTTCCTCTAGAAACCCACACATACTCAAAGAAATTGATCCTGGAGCTTCCTTCATCGGTGGCTGAGTCTCATCCTCAAGATGGATGGTATTGTCTCCATGCTCATCATTCCCTCTAGTAGAGGACCCCTTATGACTTTGATGTGCTTAAGCATCATGTGGATGAGGATCATATGAGCTGATCGAGGTGGAGGTCGGCCAAGAGCTTTGTGGATACTTTTCTCTTCCCTCTAAGCTGCCCACTCAAGGAGCTCATCTTTGATGTCTACAGGCATAGGCTGCTTGCATGCTTCAATGCTCAAGCCACTAAATTTGGCAAGGTGGGCTTTGCTACGATCTGTCCCACCACTCCCTTTGTAACCACATAGGTTACATGTCCATATCTCACTCCCACACAATCCAAACTTGCCTTAGCTAGACACATACTTCCAACAATTTTGCTTTGGTTTAGGAATGGTGACAAGGTGTAAGCTAAGTAGTAAGCACTAACTTCGAATCTCTCTCTCTCTCTCTCTCTCTCTCTCTCTCTCTCTCTCTCTCTCTCTCTCTCTCTCTCTCTCTCTCTCTCTCTCTCTCTCTCTCTCTCTCTCTCTCTCTCTCTCTCTCTCTATCTCTCTATCTATCTCTCTCTCTCTCTCCCCCCCCCTCCCTATGCATATCATATTTGTATCTCACCTATTGGGCATATAGAGTGCATACCCATAGCACCCCACACCCTCGACACCAGCTATTATCCACCCCTTTTATACTCTGTTTTGTACTCACACTTTATTTTCCTCTTGGAACCAAAGTGGATTGGATCATAATGATATATATGTTTTGTCTCATAGGCCGATTTTGGCCTCTAATAGACGTTAAAAACTCTCTCTCTCTCTCTCTCTCTCTCTCTCTCTCTCTCTCTCTCTCTCTCTCTCTCTCTCTCTCTCTCTCTCTCTCTCTCTCTCTCTCTCTCTCTCTCTCTCTCTCTCTCTCTCTCTCTCTCTCTCTCTCTCTCTCTCTCTCTCTCTCTCTCTCTCTCTCTCTCTCTCTCTCTCTCTCTCTCTCTCTCTCTCTCCCCCCCCAACTTACGGAGGCTTTGCGCAAGGGCAGGTTTCAGTCTAGCCAGAAAAGAAGGGCTTTTGAAATGCCCTCCCTTGCGAGCCCAATTCGGGCTTGAGGGAGAGGGTAAAAAAATTAGCCTATAACACCGCTACGCAACACATTGCATTGCAACTATGGAAGGAACACTACCTAGCACACTTCAAAAATAAGCTCAAAACTCTACAGAGAACCAATCTAGAATACCACAGAGACTTGTCACAAAATTTGCCCAATACACTTACAAGGAGTGTTCTAACTCACAACAAAACTACTCTAGTACCCTACAAGGACTAGCCCAAGACTCAAGAATACAACAAAAATACAACAGGTAGAGACCAACTCAAAAGCTCAAAGCATGTGCCTATAGCATAAGAGCTCCTTCCTCCACACATAGATGTATATATCCATATGAGTGCATAACAGCTGCTTATATAGATGTTGGGATTCCACATGAGTGGATATGCACGTATAGAGGTGGTCTATGGTGGAAGGCAAAAGTGCCCCTTACATCTGTGAATGCAACTCTCCCGAACACTTTCATCAGCAAGCCCACGTATTAACACCATGCCCGACCTGGGCAACCACTTGCTGGGCGACTACCATTTGGTTGGGCGATCACTTGCTGGGGAACTACCATTTGGTTGGGCAACCTCTAGTTGGGCAACTACCATTTGATTGCCCAATCACTTGTTGGCAATTACCATTTGGTTGGACAACCACTTGCTCGACGACTAGCATTTAGTTGAGCAACCACTTGCTGGGTGACTACCATTTTGTTGGGCAACTACTTGCTCGGCGATACCATTTGGTGTAGCCCTCCCTCTTGGGAGACTTCCACTTTTACATCAGGGGGAACCGAAGCTCTTTCCTTCAAAATATGAGCTAATCACTTTAAGATCCCTTTATTGTCAGCTAACATTCACTTTCGTATAACGCATGCATACTTTAGAGCTGTCCGTGACAGCTGCATGTATGTATTATTTCATATTGCCACCGAAACTTATGGAGGAATTTTATTAGAAGGATAACAATTACATTCATCTGCCTCTGTAATTTGTCTTCTATATGTAATCCCTTCAATATCTAGAAATTTCTGGCAGCTTGATTTCTTGTAGCTAGACGATGCTTCCCTATTTTTATGCCTCATCTCTCACGCTTATTTCATATTTCATCTTTTGCGAGTCAGATCAAATATAATAACATCCTCCAATTTGAAGTCAGATAAGATTTCAGATGCAGAAATATAATAGTTCTGCTCAAATATAATTGCATCCTCCAATTTGAAGTCAGATGATCTTTCGGATGCGGAAAAGCATTGACAGGATGTTCACCATGAATGTAGGGAAGTAATGTATGGCTTCATTTGAAAGTAAAGAAAACAATAATCTGCCACTGTGTGAGATATAGATCCAGTATAGAGATTCAATGTTGATTTATGCGTGGGATTTGCTACAATGATCCAAGAGAAAAAAAAGTGCACTGTGTTTTTGGTTAGTGAGAATCTTATTCCTTAACATGCAATGAAAACTGTGTCTAAATGATCATCAGCCCATTCGTTAAATCTACAAGAAGTACACGAGTTATGAAATAATGATCGCTGTATTTTGCATGCCGTAACACATCAGAATCTACTTGCACATCAATCACTGCAAGATTATAACGTCCTTATATCGCCACGTCTTGGCATACATAGGAGATATTCATAAATGTTTTCCATTAAGGATAAGTCGATAAGCACTAAAATATTCCTAAAATTCATCAAACGTCATGACATACATAAGAGATGTTCATAAATGTTTTCCTTTTAAGGATAAGTCAATAAGCACTATAATATCCCTAGAATTCATCAAGATAGAAACCTTTCCAGCTCCATTAATCCTTCCAGCTTTCTGTTGTCTTGATCATCAGTTTGTTTTCCTTTTTTGTGAGCTATTATTTCAGCACAAAGGATCATTCTTCGATGGAAAATAGGCTGAGTAACTAGCGACGAAAAAGTCTGTGAAAATAATTGTAGAGGTCTGTGCTCAATCAATGGATCTCGGCCCTAACTTCTCCAGCCAAGCATATTTTACATCGAGGTGGAATGTCGGTGTGTCTTTTAAATTCTAAGTAAGATGCAAGAAGTCTCTCTCTCTCTCTCTCTCTCTCTGGAAATTATAGTATACAAAAGGCGACACCTGCACTTATTTCGGAACGCTGGCTGGGCCTGAGCATCCAACGCGTTGAGCTCAGCAGCTTTTACGCAAAAGCAGAAACTCTGCATGCAGCCGTGCTTCGGAAGGTGGCAAGAACGCACAATGCTAGATCGTTGAAGTTTTTCAAAACTACTGTCCACTTGATGCCACCTTCATATGCCTTAAAATTTCACTTCTATATGTATTCATTTGACGAGAGAAACCTTCAATTTAACGAAGTTTTGTTTCTTAAGAGAATAGAATACATGACAAAAGGAGGAGAACTACAATAGGAGGGGTCTTGGAGATCGAGTTCTACGGATGCACATAATCAGCACAAGAAAGAACAAAAAGTTTGGAGAGCAACACAAGATAAAAGTATTATCAAGTGAATGTACAAAAATAAGCGACCCACAAAGGTAATAGGTGTATATACAAGCCGAGGAAAAAAAAAATTCTAACGAGGGAAAAAGTGCTTTGGTGATCTAAAGTGTGTTCATGCACATCACTAGCGAAATATATCAACAAATCCCCCCTAGCAATGATGTAGTGAACAAGGAAATGGTACTCATGTATAAGGAAGTACCAAGCTATGTGGAAAGAAATCAATTCACAAAAGAAAGTGGAAAGAAATCAATTCACAAAAGAAAGTAAGCCCGAAGCTTTGCGAAAAGCTTCAAATTTCTCCCTAGGCCAAGCCTTTGTGAAAAGGTCTCCAACATTCTCCTATGTGGGCACATAAGGAAAATCGATCTCTCGAGCAAAGAATCTCTCCCTTACATAATGATAGTGCACCTCAATGTGCTTTGTGCAAACATGGAACACAAGGTTCCTCACAATTGCCAATGCACTCCAACTGTAAGTAAAGACGATGGTGGCAAAGGAATAACCAATAGCCAAATCAGTCAAAAGGTGTGTGAGTGAGGCACACTCAACAGTCATTATGAAGGCTTTGCTACACTCAGCCTCACAACTAGAAGTGGTCACAATAGGTTGCTTCTTTCTCATCCAAGATATGCATGAGCTACCAAGCATGAAGCAAAACCCACTAGTGAAAACACAAGTATCATAGCAACCAACCCAATTCGAGTCACAAAAAGCATGTAAATCTGATGGTATGATCCCCCGTTAGGATAAAACAATCCAAATATCTGAGTACTAGTCAATTAAAGATGTGCTTAACTTCCTGCTAATGCTTAACACCTTGGAAATGCATAAACCCACTCATATGAGAGACAACAAATTAAATATCAAGAAGAGTTATGCATAAATTGATAGAGAACAATTACTTCAAATGCATCTCCAACATCATGAAGACTCAACCATAAACCTATTTTCATGTGAATGGCAATAGCTTTGCACTCGTCAAGGCCAAAATGCTACAATGTGTCAATATGTTTTTTTTGACACAAAGCTATCCCCCCATCAACTTGCATGAATTGAATGCCCAAATAATGATGCAAATGCCCCCAAATGTGACATCTCAAATGAAGCATGCAAATTAGCATTACGTTCAACAATATGCTTCTCATTAGGACCAGTGAGAAGCATATCATTAACATATACAACAATGATCATAAGTACATCATCTACATGCTTAACATATAAGATGCACTCAGTCTGATTGTTCCCAAAACCATGTGCCACCAAGTAAGTATGTATCTTTTCATACCAAGCACTTGGTGCTTGGTTCAACCAATATACTGACTTTTTCAACCTATAAACTTTTTTTAATGCCCTTTTTGCATGGAACCATGGGGATGAAATACGTACACTTTTTCATGTAAATCACCATTCAGGAATGCAGATTTTATATCCAACTAATGTACATTAACTACAAGGAATATGGGCACATCATGATGGTTGACATGACATGCTTTTGTCACTACATGATTTTGCATTTTTCCATATTTGTTGATATATTTAGGTAGTGATGTGTGGGAACCCACGGCTTGTATATATGCCTATAACCCTAATGGATTACTTATCTTTGTACATTCTCTTGGTAATACATTCAATATTGTGTGTTGTGCTCCAAGCTTCTTCTTCTTCCTTGTGTTGTTCGCATGCTTCCATAGACGTCAAACTCCAAAAATTGGTATCAGAGCAGGTCGTCGCTTCATCTAGGGTGTCATCGACACCCCTCTGATCACATACAGTCTCATAATCACATGAAAATAGGTGAGCATACTCAAGGCGATTAGGAGTTCAAAACATCTTTGCTCTGCGGTGTCAAAATTGCGATCTTAGCTCATTTTGGCCTCTGAACGCACTATCACAGTGCCTGTGCAGGCAATTTTGTCTTTTTGTGCCAAAGGTATATATAGGTTTCGATTCGCCACTATAAGCACCTCAAAGTCTACTACAAGTTCAGCAAATCTTGATAGGGTAGTTCTGTTCAACTTTTTGAGATAAAATCATTTTTCTACATCAGGGTATTTTACTTAGTGGCCATGGCTAAAAGCAATGATGTATTCCGTATGTTGGTTGTTGAGGATAAGTTGGATGGTACCAATTATCCATTATGGTCTTATATGATGCATCATGTATTGGTTGCAAAAGGACTGTGGAATATTGTGCAAGGTGTTGAAAAACATCATATTACACTTGCAAATACAATTACTGACAATGATGCAAATGGCATTGAAAATGGTGATATTTTTCACGTTCTTGTTTGTTCTAGGGTTCCTACTACACCTACTACAGAGCAAATTCATTGGGATGGCAAAGACGCTCAGGCACGTGCATTGATAGCCTTGTCTGTCAAACATGCCATTATTCCTCACATTCGCTCTTGTAGAATAGCAAAGGATGCTTGGGATACACTTAACACTTTATACCAAGAAAGGAATGAGGCTCGTGTTGCTTACCTTTGAAAACAGTTGGAGAATGAGCACATGAATGAAGGAGATTCCATGGACATCTTTTTGACAAACATCAAAGATTTGAAGGAGCAGTTGATTTCTGCTACTGAAGTCTTGCCTGACAATTCACTTTGCAGACTATTTTGAATGGTCGTCTAGATTCATATCAAAGTTTTACTTCCACTCTTCAATTGATGATGAGAGGCAATCCAAATGCCTTAACATTTGAGGATTTAGTCTTTGTTATGTTGCAGGAAGATCAGTCTAGGCAGAATAGATCCATTATGCATGTTGTAG
The DNA here is from genome assembly GCA_020310875.1 of Ceratopteris richardii. Taxonomy (NCBI): domain Eukaryota; kingdom Viridiplantae; phylum Streptophyta; class Polypodiopsida; order Polypodiales; family Pteridaceae; genus Ceratopteris; species Ceratopteris richardii. The sequence goes on along the minus strand of CM035436.1, from coordinate 47,400,079 downwards.
ATCAATCTTTCCTAGCTAGTAAGAAGGGCAAAGGTAAATGGAGTTCTTCTACTAGTAAGCAGAAATCTATTGATTCTGCACAATCAAAGAAGGATGATAGAGATGAGAAGAAAAGCGAAAAGCAGAAATTATTTTGCAAATAATGTAAAGCAAATGATCATGTCATAAAGAATTGTCCAAAACTGGCTGCAAAAGAGGCAAAGAAGAAAGAGGCTAGAATGGTTATTGTAGAGGTCTCTACACCAAAAACAGAGTCTGCTAATCTTGTGCAGAATGAAGAATGGGCATTTACTATTGTTTGTAGTTATGAATTGTCTTCTCATGAACACTATATGTCTGTAGTAGACTCATATGTTTAGTAATTTGATAGTGGGACAAACAAGCATATTACCTTGCAACGCAGTTTCTTCACTTCACTTGAGTCTGCCCCTATAGTGAATACTATCACATGCATCAGCAACTCCTCTTATCCTGCTATGGGAGTTGATAAGATCATTCTAACTACTATTGATGGTAGTTCTTTTACATTGTCAGATGCTTTCTTTGTGTCAGGGATCAAGAAAATTATGTTATCAATTTTAGCATTAGCCAAGATCGGCTTGGTTGTGAAATTTGTTGATGATAGATGTACAGTTTCATGATCTGTCAAATGGTGACATCATTATTGCTTGTGGCATTTTATGTCATGGGCTATATAAGCTCATAGATTAGGAAAAATTTGTGAATGATTCAGCATGGGTAGTTCAAGATTAGGCTATGTCAGATGCAAAGCTTTGGCATGCATGCTTTGTTCATTTGAATTTTGTTAGTTTGTTATGCCTGTAAAAATCTGAAATGGTGTCCTCTTTGCCCAAACTTGAGGCACCTAGTAAACATGTATGTGAAGGCTATATTATGGGCAAAATTTAGTGTTCCTCCTTCCTAAAAGATGGTTTAGTTCGAGCTACTCAGAAATTGTAGCTTGTTCACAGTGATGTATATGGTCCTATGCAAACATCTTCTTTTGGGAACTATCTTTACTTCATGACTTTCATTGATGATTTTTCTAGCCATGCATGGATATATCCATTGAAAGCAAAGTCCTAAGTGTTTATGTGCTTCAAACATTTTTTGGTTTTGTCTAAAAATATGTCAGCATGTAAAATGGGCACCCTCCATTCTGATAGAGGGGGGGTAATATATGTCTTATGATTTTAATGCATTTTTGGATGAGCATGGAATAAAACATTGGTATATAGTGTCATATACACCTCAAGAAAATGGAGTTGCTGAAAGGAAGAATAGGTCACTCATGTAGATGGTGAGGTGTATGGTCAAGAGTCAAGATGTACCATATAGAATCTGGCTTGAGGTTGTTATGTGTGTATCATATGTACTTAACAGGTGTCCCACTAAAGCATTGTAGTCTATCACTCAATATGAGGCTTGGCATGGTCGCAAGCCATCTATTGCTCACCTTCATGTCTTTGGTTGTCTGGCATATAATGCATTAGTGCTTGAACAACAACATAAGAAATTGGATGATAAAGCAGTGAAATGTATTTTTCTTGGGTACAATTCTAAAAGTAAAGGCTTATCATCTATATCATCCATACAATAAACACATTTTGGTTAGCCGTGATGTTGTTTTTGTGGAAGACACTATTCAGGCATTACTTTCATGTACTAAGGAGGCATCGGTTTGCTCCAAAGATAAGTTTGACACTTTGTTGCCTCTTTTTACAGGTGGAAAATCTAGTGCTATTCCAAATGAGGCCATTTCTTAGCCTTTATAGGTTTCATGTGATGATGCAGATCATTCCATTTCTCATGCAGATTTACATGATGCACTTGTTGATGAGAGAACTCATATTGAGGATGCAAGAACTATGCCAAAATGGCTGGTGCAAACCTTACATGATGGCAAATTAGATGCATCTCTATCATATCGTACTCATCCAGGCTCTCAAAGTACTTCTTTTGCATCATATTGCTATGCTATGGCTACCTCAAGTGTTTGTGATGAGAATGAGCTAGTTTCGTTTGATGAAGCACAAAATTGGATGATTGCTACGCAATCAGAATATGATGCTATTATGAAAAATGGTACCTAGTCTTTATGTGACTTGCCTCTTGGCAAGAAGGCCATTGGTACTAAGTGGGTATACAAGCTAAAGTGTAAACTTGATGGAATAGTTGACAGGTATAAGGCTAGGCTTGTTGTAAAGGGTTATGCTCAAGAAAGAGGCATTGATTTCGATGAGACATTTGCTCCTACATGCCGAATGACTACTGTTTGTAGCACATGTGCACTTGTAGATCATGTTGGTTGGAATGTACATCACTTGGAAATTAAAACTGCATTTCTGAATGGTGACTTGCATGAAGAAGTGTATGTTTTTTAGCTCCATGGTTTTGTGCAAAAAGGGCATGAAAACAAAGAGTGCAAGTTGAAAAAGGCATTATATGATTTGAAGCAAGTACCACGTGCTTGGTATGAAAAAGTACATGCCTACTTGATTGCACATGGTTCTGATAACAATCCAATTGAGAGCACCTTATATGTTAAGCATGCAAATGATGTGCTTCTAATAATTGTTATAGATTACATGCTGCTCACTGGTCCTCATGAGAAGCATATTGCTGATGTTAAGGCTAATTTGCATGCTTCATTTGAGATGTCAAATTTGAGGCATTTGCATCATTATTTGGGCATTCAATTTATGCAAGTTGATGGTGGATAAGCTTTGTGTCCAACAAAATATATTGACACATTATTGCAGTGTTTTGGCCTTGAATACTGCAAACCTATTGCCATTCCTATGGATATAGGTTTATGGTTGAGTCTTCATGATGCTCGAGATGCATTTGATGTTGTTCACTATCAGCAGGCTATTGGATGCTTGATTTACTTATGCATTACTTGGCCAGATATTCAGTTTGCTATCTCACAGATGATCAGGTTTATGCATTGCCCGGATGTCAAGCATTGGCAGGCGGCGGTTAAGTGCATCTTTCACTACTTTAGTGGTACCCAACTACTTGGATTGTCTTATCCCAAGGGGGGATCACTACCGCCAGTTTTACATGTTTTTTTTTTTACTCTGACTGGGCTAGTTGCTATGACACTTATGTGTCCACTAGTGGTTTCTGTTTCATGCTTGCTAGCTCATGCATATCGTGGTTGAGCAAGGAGCAACCTATTGTGGCCAGTTCCTATTGTGGCTAGTTCTAGTTGTGAGGCTTAGTATAGGGCAACTTTCACAACAACTATTGAGTGTATGTGGCTCAGATGCCTTATGGATGATTTGGGTGTTGGTCAGTCTTATGGCACCACCATCTTCACTGATAGTCAGAGCACGTTGGTAGTTGCAAGGAACCCTGTGTTCCATGCTTCCACTAAGCACATTGAGGTGCACTATCATTATGTTAGGGAGAGGTTCTCTACTGGAGAGATCAGTTTGGCATATGTGCCCACACAGGAGAACATTGTAGACCTTTTCACAAAGGCTCTGCCTAGGGAGAAGTTTGAAGCTTTCCGGAAAGCTTTGGCCTTACTTCCCTTTGTGGATTGATTCCACATAGCTTGGCACTTCCTTATACATGAGTGCTAACTCCTTGTTCACTACATCACTCCCAAGGGGGATTTGTTGATATATTTAGGTAGTGATGCATGTGAACACACTAGGACCACCGGGGCACTTTTTTTCCCTCTTTAGGAGGTTTTTTCCCCCGCCTTGTATATATGCCTATAACCCTAACAGGTTACTTATCTTTGTACATTCTCTTGGTAATACATTTAGTATTATGTGTTGTGATGCAAGCTTCTTCTTCTTCCTTGTGTTGTTCGTGTGCTTCTGTAGACATCAAACTCCAATAGTATTGGGCATCGACCATGCACCGTCACTTAAACGACACTAATCTTGATGCTATTTCCAAGGCTATTAGCGATGTTAATTGAAGCATCGCTAATGTGAATGTCGCATTTGTGACATATCAGTAGCATTGCATATGCGACACAAATTAGTGTCACATATGCAACATTGTTTTGAAATGAGGATTTGCAAATTTGACCTTATGATGTTTGTACATTGCTTATGAGAGGATTGCATTTGATCAAAATTAAAAAAAATGTTGGATTGCTCTTCGATCATCATTTTGCATGCATTTGATCGAAGAGCAATCCAACGTTCATATTTGTGCTAGGCATACGAGCTCGAGATCTCTTTCTTCAATCTCTCTCTTTTCTACCCTCTCTCTTCCCCTTCTTTATCCATCCTTCTCTTTATATTTCTCTCTCTCTCTCTCTCTCTCTTTTGATCTCTCTCTCTCTCTCTCTTACAGGTTATTCAAGAAGTTCAATGAGCATACTATATGGCTAATTATTGTAAGTACAATTTTCATTGTTTGTATATCATTTAAATTATTTTGTTTTCATTAATTAACATGATCACACTTACACATTCACATGCACATATACACATATACATGCACATGCATAATACTCACATACACATACTTATACAGACACACATACACATGCACATACACATATACATGCACATACACACACATATGCAGATACAGTTACACATACACATGCATATGCACAAACATATCTACATGCACATGCATGGGCATGCACATACACATACACACATAAACACATAATTATACACATGCATATGCACATGCACAAGCATGCACATATAGATGCACATGCACAAGCATGCACATATAGATGCACATGCATGCAAATGCAGATGTATGCACATGCATCCACATGCACATGCACATGCATGCTCATACATATACACATGCATATACGCACATACACATGCATATACACACGTGCACATGTATATATACACATACATACACATACACACATACATACACTTAGACATACATACATACACTTACACATACATACATATACACGTACACATACATGCACATACACATACATATATAAACACACAAACATATACACATTTATAGCACATACACACATACATATACACACATACATACACTTACACAACCATACATACATACA
>CM035436.1:47272541-47390041 GCA_020310875.1 Ceratopteris richardii | reverse complement strand
GTGTATATATATATATATATATATATATATATATATATATATATATATATATATATATATATATATATATATTAAGAGAGAGAGACATAAATATAACAAATAAAAGCAATGCATACCGTGCATTGTCCATGATGATGTGCCATAAGTATCTGCATCTCTTTCAAACACCAACTATGAGATCACCTAGTGTCAAATTCTTTCTCTAGTGAACGAAGCATGTACATTTTGTTTCTCTCATCAAACCCACTGCCGAAAAAAATAAAATAAAAAATCATATAAGTAAAAAAAAAATATATATATATATATATATTTCAATTTATATGTAAAAATTATACTTACCTCCATTTTAAGTGAACAAAAAAAAATAGGTAGGAGTCACATAAAGCTCTCATTCTTCTTTTAAACTCCAAACCATGCCTCATGTATACAATATTCCCCTGAGGTTCTATATCACACTCCAGCCCTAGGCTACCTATGCATGTCCTCACAGGTACATATGCTATGCTCTCATGAGGTGGAGGTAATATAGGTGTCTTGAAATTAAATAGAAAGAAATGAATAAAAACATGTGTTATAATATCATTAAAAATATTAATTTATAAAAAGAAAAAAAACTATGGGCAAACAACTCTCTTCCTGAGAATGGAGTGGTAGAGGAGCCTTCCTCTAACCATTGGGTAAGCATCTATATGGTATAGTCTAATTCCTAATTAGGCATTTTTGCATACTCATGCATGGCATCCCCTAAGGAATAAAATGGAACTTTCCCTCTCATAAGATTCTTTATAAAAGTAAGTTTCATCTTTCTCTCTCTCTCTCTCGTATGATCCATAATATCTATACATATAAAACAAAATGGATTAGAAATCAACATATATGTGTGTGTATATTTGTGTATATGTGTATGTGTGTATGCATATGTATGTGTATGCATGTGTATGTGTGTATGCATTTGTATGTGTGTATGCATTTGTATGTGTGTATGCATGTGTTTGTGTGTGTATGTATATGCATGTTTGTATGCATGTATCTGTGTGTATATGTGTGTGTATATATGCATGTATGTGTGTATATGCATGTATGCATGTGTGTATGTATGCATGTATGTGTGTGTATATGTGTGTCTATGTATATGGCAGTTTTGACCCATCTTCTCATGAGCAGCGCATGTCTGCAGTAGACTCAGATGTTTGGTATTTTGACAGTGGGGCGAACAAACATATTACCTCGCTGCGGAGTTTCTTCTCTTCACTCGAGCCTACCCCTACAAGGAATACTGTTACATGCACCAACAACTCCTCGTATCATGTTATGGGAGTTGGTAAGATTATATGACTACTGCTGATGGTAGTTCTTTCACTTTGTCAGATGCTTTATTTGTGCGAGGGATAAAAAAGAACATGTTATCAGTTTCTGCATTAGCCAGGATTGGCTTGGTTGTGAAATTTGTTGATGACAGGTGTATCGTTCATGATTTGTCAAATGGCGATGTTTTCTGGCATCTTATGTCGTGGGCTGTATAAGCTCATAGACTATGAAAGATCTGTAAATAATTTGGCATGTGCAGTAAATGATTCTCAGGCTATGTCAGATGCAAAGCTTTGGCATGCATGCTTTGGTCATCTGAATTTTGCTAGTTTGCTATGCTTGCAGAAATCTGAAATGGTGTCCTCGTTGCCCAAACTTGAGGCACCTGGAAAACATGTTTGTGAAGGCTGTATTTTGGGCAAAATGCAACGTTCATCCTTTCCAACTACTCAGAAATTGTAGCTTGTACATAGTGATGTCTGTGGTCCTATGCAGACACCTTCTTTTTGAAATTATCTTTACTTCGTGACTTTCATTGATGATTTTTCCAGGCATGCATGGGTATATCCACTCAAAGCAAAGTCCGAAGTGTTCATGTGCTTTAAACAGTTTTTGGTTTTGGTCGAAAATCTGTCAGCGTGTAAAATGTGCACCCTCTGTTCTGATCGAGGGGGGGAATATATGTCTTCTGATTTTAATGCATTTCTGGCTGAACGTGGGATAAAACACCAGTGTACAATGCCATATACACCTCAACAGAATGGAGTTGTTGAACAAAAGAACAGGTCACTCATGGAGATGGCGATGTGCATGGTCAAGAGTCACGCTTTACCACATAGTTTCTGGCTTGAGGCTGTCATGTGTGTAGCATATGTACTGCACACATGTCCCACTAAAGCACTGCAGTCTATCACTCCATATGAGGCTTGGCATGACCGCAAGCCATCTGTTGCTCATCTGCATGTTTTTGGTTGTTTGGCATATGCACTAGTGCCTGAACAACATCGTAGAAAATTGGATGATAAGGCAAAATCTATTTTTGTTGGGTACAGTTCTGAAAGTAAAGGCTATCACTTGTATAATCCACAGACTAAACACATTCTGGTTAGCCGTGATGTTGTCTTTGTGGAAGATGCTATTCAGCCATTGCTTTCATGTACTAAGGAGACATCTGTTAGCTCCAAAGACATGTATGATACTTTGATGCCTCTTTTTACAGGTGGACAGTCTAGTGCTAGTCTTAATGAGGGAACTTCTCAGCCTTTGCATGTTTCATATGATGATACAGATCATTCCATTTCTGATGCGGATTTACATGATGCACTTGTTGATGAGAGAGCTGATATTGAGCAAGCAAAAACTATGCCAAAATGGGTGGTGCAGACTTTGTGTGACAACAAATTAGATGCACCTTTGTCATATCGTACTCATTCAGGCTCTCATACTGCCTCCTTTGCATCAGATTGCTATGCTATGGTTGTGTCTAGTCTCTGTGATGAGAATGAGCCTGTTTCTTTTGCTGAAGCACAGAATTCAAAAAAATGGATGGCTGCTATGCAATCTGATTATGATGCTATTATGAAGAATGGTACATGGTCTTTATGTGACTTGGCTCCTAGCAAGAAGGCCATTGGCACTAAGTGGGTATACAAGTTGAAGCGTAAACCTGATGGTACAGTTGACAGGTATAAGGCTAGGCTTGTTGCAAAGGGTTATGCACAGGAAAGAGGCATTGATTTTGATGAGACCTTTGCACCTACATGTCGTATGACTACTGTTCGGAGCATTTGTGCACTTGCAGCCCATCATGGTTGGAATGTACATCAGTTGGACATTAAAACAACATTTCTGAATGGTGACTTGCATGAAGAAGTGTATGTTTTTCAGCCCCGTGGCTTTGTGCAAAAAGGACATGAAAACCAGGTGTGCATGATAAAGAAGGCATTATATGTTTTAAAGCAAGCACCACGTGCTTGGTATGAGAAGATACATGCCTATCTGATTGCACATGGTTTTGAGAACAGTCCAATTGAAAGCACCTTATATGTTAAGCGTGCTAATGATGTGCTTCTGATCATTGTTGTCTATGTTGACGACATGCTGCTCATTGGTCCTATTGAGAAGCATATTGCTGATTTTAAGGCTAATTTGCATGCCTCATTTCAGATGTCTGATTTGGGGCATTTGCAGCACTATTTGGGCATTCAGTTTATGCAAGTTGATGGTGGAATGGCTTTGTGTCAAACGAAATATATTGACACATTAATGCAGCATTTTGGCCTTGAAGACTGTAAGCCTATTGCCACTCCTATGGAGATAGGTTTACGATTGAGTCTTCATGATGCTGGAGATGCATTTGATGTTGTTCTCTATCAGAAGCTGTTGGATGCTTGATTTACTTATGCATTACTCGGCAAGATATTCAATTTGCTATCTCACAGATGAGCAGGTTTATGCATTGCCCAGGAGTCACGCATTGGAAGGCGGTTAAGCGCATCTTCCGCTACTTGAGTGGTACTCAGCTACTTGGGTTGTTTTATCCCAAGGGGGGATCACTACTGCCAGATTTGCATGCTTTTTCTAACTCAGATTGGGCTGGTTGCTATGACACTCGTGTGTCCACCAGTGGTTTTTGCTTCATGCTTGGTAGCTCATGTATATCTTGGTTAAGCAAGAAGCAGCCTACTGTGGCCACTTCCAGTTGTGAGGCTGAGTATAGGGCAACTTTCACAGCGACTGTTGAGTGTGTGTGGCTCAGATGCCTTATGGCTGATTTGGGTGTTGGCCAGTGTTCTGCCACCACCATCTTCACTGATAGTCAGAGCGCATTGGCAGTTGCGAGGAACCCTGTGTTCCATGCTAGCACTAAGCACATTGAGGTGCATTTTTACTATGTCAGGGAGAGGTTCTCTACTGGGGAGATCAGCTTGGCATATGTGCCCACGCAAGAGAACATTGCAGACCTTTTTACGAAGGCTCTGCCTAGGGAGAATTTTGAAGCTTTCTGCAAAGCTTTGGGCTTAATTCCTTTTGTGGAGTGATTTCCACATAGCTTGGCACTTCCTTATACATGAGTGCCAACTCCTTGTTCACCGCATCACTCATAGGGGGGATTTGTTGATATATTTAGGTAGTGATGTGTGTGAACACACTAGGACCGCCGGGGCACTTTTTTCCCTCTTTAGGAGGTTTTTTTCCCCAGCTTGTATATACGCCTATTGCCCTGTTGGCAGCAGTCAGGGAACCGAAGGAGCCACAAGACGAAGAGAGTCAGAGCGAAGGGACAACACAGGCAGACATGGCAGTCAAAGAAGATCTGGCAAGTAGGCCAATAATTTTCCTCATGAAGAAACAAGTATGAGCATTCACGCAAATCTAGCACTTAGGCAACCCTTTAACTTTTCAAAAACCCTTACACCAATTAAAAGTGATTCTCATCACTAAACACCATTGTAAATACCATTTCATATTTTTGTAGCTCCATTTTGTGCAAGCCAAGGAGTCTTTGAGCTTGAGGAGCTTTAGAAGTATCTACCTGCAAATTTTCGTAATTTTTAGATCTCGTTTGAGCCCTCAAATAAGCCCTGGAACCTAATTTTTAACTAGGCCGGACACTAGGTCTGAACAGGGCCAAAGCTAGTCAAAAAACTATAAAAGGAGCTAGAGAGCTCATTTTTGAGGTTAGATTGTAATTGAAACAAACTTGTAAGAGCTTCTTGAAAAGTAATCTAAGAACTCCATTGATTCTCACTCTTTGTCTTGCCGTGTGTGCGCGTGTGTGTATGTGTGTGCATGTTGGTGTGCTTCTCACTCACGCACTTGCGCCGTCACTTGCTCGAGGTCTTCATACCATCCTCACGTCTTCCCGGATTGACATTAAAGGAGGTGCTACTCATCACTGAGCTACACCAAATTTTGGCACCGTTGCCGGGGATCGAGCTTTGAGGACGAGCGTGTGATGGTAAGACGTAGAGTTGACGCGTTGGAGTTGTAGGTATTTTCTTCACTTTCATCTATTTTCTTGTTTTTTCTTCACCATCCTCATCACCATCATCATCATCACCATCCTCCACCTCCATTTCCATCATCGCGAAAATTTCAGTTTTTTGAGTATATCACCATCTCCACCTCATTTCCCTCATTTCACTTGTGAGAGAGAGCGAGAGAGCGAAATTGCGTATGCTGTTTTTGCATGTTTCTTGAGCTGTCTTGCAGGTACAAGTCACATCATCGTCCCCAGCACTCTGCGCAGGTACGGATTTCAAAGTAACTGTCTGTGTGTCGCCGACTTCTGTCAATCGCGACCGACAGAAAAAACGCTCAAATCACCAAACAAAGTGCAAAACCATGATCTACAGGCCTAGAGCCTCCCAAAAATGTGTTTAGTTTCTTGAAATTCCTCAGATTTCTTTCAATCGTGATCGCTCTATCAATCGCGACCGACAAACCACGACAGACAGATCTGTCAATCGCAATCGATACGTCAATCGCGATCGACAGCCCACGACGGCTCTGTCAATCGCGACCAACAGAGTCAACGACCGATTGACCACGACCGACGGACCATACGCGTGACACGTGTCAATCGCGATCGAGTCATCAATCGCGATCGACTCATCAATCGCGACCGACACAGTCAATGACTGTTTGACCACGACGGACAGACCCTCGTGACCGACCTGTCAATCGCGATCGACCCATCAATCGCGACTGACAGAGTCAACGATCCTTTGACCACGACTGATTGACTTTTCGAGACCCCTGTCAATCGCGACTGACAGAGTCAACGATGGTTTGACCACGATCGACTGAAAAATCGGACCACCTGTCAATCGCGACTGACCAGTCAATCGCGACTGACAGCCACGACGGACCTGTCAATCGCGATCGACATGTCGATCGTGACTGACCTGTCAATCGTGACCGACAGACTTTGCGAACACGGTAGAAGGGCAAATTAGGTCAAATTTTTAAGGCAAAAATAGTGGTCTAAATTTTGGCCAAGTGTGGGACAAAACATTAGGGTGTAGTATTGCATTACGAGGGCATGACCCAAGTAACTCGAGAATTCCTGTTTGCCTGTTAACCTAGTTTAATCCTGTTTTAGCCCCAAAACCCTGAGCTTGCATAACTTTCTCATACGAAATCCGTTTGCCGTGATTTTTGTTTTGTTGGAAAGCTCGCGGGGAGTACAACAAAAACATCGACTGGTTACGGTTAAATTAAGATAAGGAATATTAGATAGGGTCTTTTGAAGTTGACCATACCCAGGGGGAACAAAAATTCAGGGATCTCTAGAGTTGTGTCCAAAAAGTCATAGTGCAAATTGGTGAAGTGTTACATGCATGAAGGTGATTGGTTCTGTCTTTTGAATTTAAGTCTTGAGCTAACAGTGGGCCTTTTACAGGTCCTTCGAGAGCAGCGAAGGGTACGCAAGGCAAGAGTAAGTGCAGGCTTGGGAACACGCGTCCTGGGCACACCAGGGCAACAACACAAGGGAAGGAACTCAAGGTTGGAAAACCCGCAACACCCTCTGTCAATTCTTAGTTTAGGCTAAGTGCGGGTAGTGTTAGAAGTAATTCTAGGCAACGATAGACACGAGATAAATCAAAGACTATCTAAGAAATCAAGTGCAAGTCAAGAGATGACCTGTGTGTGTGTGAACGACAACCTTAAAGGAAAAGAACCTAACGTGAAACGACCAAACTAAAGTGCAAAGTTAAACTCAAGTATTCCTAACGACGTGATATCAGACAAGAGTATAAACACGATAATCAACATAAAAAGGGAATTAAGTAATTGATACAAAGGACTCAGAAACGTGGTTGTACCTGGGACAAATTGGGTTAATCAGTTAGGCATATGAACCTTAGATCAGGACGACACCTAGTAAGAGAGAGAAAAAGCCTTAGGTCTTCAGAGGCTAGTGTCAATCATACTGCGAGGTCTTGGGCCCAGCAGTTGAGTCATCACTCGTGTTACCCTAGCTCTGATACCAGTGAATCAGAGATGTCTCAAGGCATGGACAGACCTACGGGAAGTTCAGGAGTGCCATACTTGCACAGGGTAGAAGGCCCATACAAAACGCAGTTGTAATACCTTACGACCAACCGATTAGGTGCTAGCATCTATGAGGACGGCCTAGGAAGATCTGTGGTACAGATTAAGAATCCTGATCAGTCCATCGGACTAGAGCGCCCAGCTGTCAAGTTTGAAAATGGAGCATACTTGGACAAAGAAGGAACCATATACGTGGTCACCAGTCACCCAGATAGGACATATGAATTTGGGAATGTAATCTCAGAAGCGGAATTAGGTGACTTGGAACAAGGAAACATGGGTGTAGAACCTAGAACCCCCCGAGGCAAATCTGTTCTCACTAGGATTATCACACCTGAGTGGGTTCCCCAAGACAACAAGAGCATAGATCTGCTTCTCAATCGAGAGACTGACGAAGCCTTTTGGAGGTACAAATCTGATCAGCCAACTGATATAGGAACGATTATGATCTATGAGTTTAAGGATCCTGATAGCCCAAGTAGAGTGACCTACTTAGATCACGCTTCGGAAAGGATCTTTGTGGTTACGGAAAATGATAGGCATGCTTACACTTGGAAGGGTGAATTCGTTTTCCCCCAACCAAGATCGAATGTATCCTATGGTCACCCTGGAGCTGGAACATCCCAAGCTCATGGAACTCAAAGAGACAGACATAGAGAAAGGCCGGAAGTAAGCTTTGCCAACCCAGTGGGCAGAGAAAGAACGAGGATGGAGACGAATAGAGTAGAACCTGAGATACTTAGAGCTCACAGGAATCAAAGAAATGCGGATGAGTTCCCTCTACCACGACCTAGAGAGCACACAAGGACTTTGAGACCAACTCAGCTAGTTAAGTCCATGAAGAACTATTTCGATGGCACGGGAGATCCATACGATCACGTGGCTGAGTTTAGGCAAGTCTTGAGAGCTGAACAAGTGGAGGATATATTCACGCAGTACAACGCCTTTGGTCTGACCCTTAGGAACACTGCCCTGACATGGTTTCAGCCACTAAATGAGAGGCAGTTCAAGAGCATAGACCAACTCCTAGAGGCTTTCATTATTGAATTCTCGAAGAGTGGCATAAGGCATAATACCTCCTCACTGATTCACAGCTTCAAGCAAACCCCTCAAGAAACCGTGAGACTTGCAGGAAGAAGATTTAGGCAATACTTAGAAAGATGCCCTGTTTCGGAGCTACCTACACCAGCTAAGCAAGTAGCCTTATTCTTGGATGGATTGCTAAGTACCAAATTAAGATCATATGTGTACTTGAAAGACCCTAGGATCATAGAAGAGTGTGTACGCATGTGTATTGACATTGAGGATAACCTAGGGGAGGAGTTAGAGCTTGCTAAGATATACAAAGATTCGGATAGTGCCTCTAGCCTCTCTTCCACGCAATCCACATCAATTGAGGAACTTGCAGAGAAAGTAGCTCAGAAACTAGGTGTAACTAGCAAACAAATCCCAAGGTTTGCCCCTGTGAAAAGATGCTATACTTGTGGTGGTGACCACATGGCGAATGTATGTCCCATTATGGCCCAACCCCAAGTTAATCCTAGTAGTCAGTATTGCACCATAGAACGAAGGTACACCAATCACACCGCGCAAGATTGCCCCTACAATAAGCAAACCGTTAGGCAGACGTACCCACAGCCATACCCTCAACAAGGAAGATACCAGAACCAGTACCCACCTCAGCCGTATGCTAGGCCTCAACAAACCTATCAACCCTATCAAAATCAACAAAGGCCTCAGCCTGTGCTAGCACAACAACCCCCAGCTCCAGCTAATGTGATTCCGGTAAAGTATGCTGTTGCAGAAGAAAACCTGAATAGAGCTATAGTCCCTGTAACACCATTGCTTTCTGAAAGTGACCCGAGTGACCATAGCTTTGATTCTACACATGTTGATAGTCCCCAGGCATACTACATGCAGTCTCCAGAACATGGTGAGTCCTATTACAGCGAAGAGCCAAATGAACCTAGTTGGGAGTCAGATTACACAAATGTCATGTATGCAAACCCCAACCCTAGGCCTCAACCTAGGCAAGTAAGACCTCCATTCCCAAGAGGACCGTGCTACAGATGCCAAGGAGATCACCTCATTCGTGATTGCCCCTTACCTCCACCTACACAAACTCAGTCAGTGACGATCCAAGGCTTTTGCCAAGATTGTGGAAAAGAGCATCTCTTACGAGATTGCCCAAAGAACCCCAATAATATGCCAAAAATCACTCCTATCAACGTTATTGGGTTAGTGGTAGATTCCACAGGAAGTGTCACTTCCACTACTCCCGTACAGGTAGTCACTAGAGCTCAAGCATTACAGCAGAATCAAGGGGTAAACCAGGATAAGAACCCAGAGGCTAGTGAAACCGAGAGCATAACAAAGAAAAGGACTAGAGCGTGGAAAGATAGTCGGGAAAGAATGAAAAGACAATGGGCTAAAAAGATGAGTGAACTCGAGGAAAGCATAAGAGAAACCAAAGCTAGGATAACTGAAATCACCTCTCAAACCCCCTCTCACACTACCCCACCACCACCATTCCCATCGCCATCCGACCCGCCACCTTCCAACCCACCTCATATGATTCCACCACCCCCTAGAGTAGGATCCGTATTAGCTGATCCCACTCCTGAAGATATAGACATGATGCTTAAAGCATATCAGGCCAGAATCCAAGAAGGGCCAAATGTCACGGATCATGACAAGTGTTACCCTAGAGCTGACCTAGAGAAAGAAAGAACCAAGCTTTGCGCGAAAATGGCATTGGCTCAGACTATGTTTGAAGCCAGTCGCCTTTTCAATTACTCGGGCTCAGCCAAGACGCAATTACACTTGGATGGACTTCTGGAGAAGTTAGAGGGCATAATTGCAAGATCTGCCAAGGAAGAAGAAAATCAAGAAAGAGGTAACGCAAGCAAAAATATGACCCATCCCCCACCGAAAGCTTATGTACCAAATTCCACCAAACCAGACAACCCCCCCTCCCTAGAAAGAGTAGAGAATCTAATGGCACAATCACACAAGGAACCAGCCTCTCAACACAAGGGCAAGGTAAGTGAAAGAGTAAGCATTCCTGCTCAAGAAGCCTATGTGCCTGAAGCCTATGTGCCTAACTCTACGGAGCCGGACACATCATCTTCTATGAATCGGTTCACACCAGAATTCCTACGCGAAATTCAAGAAGACAAATGGGCTAAGGAAAGTAAAGTCCCTCCTCCCATTGAACTTGTGGATGCTGCACATGACCAATTCCCACAAGACATCCCATCCATTTATGGAGAGCAGGAGAGTATCCAATCTCAAGAAAGATTAGACTTCGAGTCTAATTCCTTACAGGAACTACCCCATTTCACAGGCCCATGGGAAGCAAAGTCCACCTGCATGAGAGCACCTACAGTCATGGTAAGAAACGAAGATTCAGTCATACCTAAGAACACAGAGGTAGTGAAGAACACTAACGTGCAGTGCAATCTCAAGTTAGAAAAGCTACTCAAGGTTAGACTTGAACTATGGAAACATGTCGCCAAACAAGTACCAGAAATAGCCAAACCTCGTTCCCAGGTAGGATCCCATAGGACAGTGCCAGAAATTCCCTTGGATAAGATAGGAGATATGTGTGAAGGTGAAGAAGGGAACACCTATCTTCCCATCACCTACTAGGAGTACACCACCAAGGCAATTTTGGACTCAGGCGCAGGAGTTGCAATTGCCACCACTTCCCTATGGAAGCGTTGGGGCAAGCCAGCACTCAGGCCAACGAGAATGAAACTACAGATGGCCGATGGTCATATTGAGAGACCCTTAGGATTGCTAGAAGGAATAACTCTCACCACCTATGGTGTCGAGTTTGAGCATACATTTGCCATATGTGACTTCAGCAAAAATCATGCCTATGAGATGATTTTGGGAAGACCATTTATGCGACAGTTGCAAGTGGTACAGGATTGGGGAACGAACTCCTTGTATCTGCAGCACTTGGGTGTTACAACCAAAGTCAATCTCAAGGATTACTCCCATAGAGATGTCCCTCCTATCCAATGGAATCCCATCCATAGAGCCAAAGATGATAATGAATCGGTGCATTCCATAGGGTCAGGATCCTCATGGATGCATGAAGACACCCACTTATGGATGTGCAAAGTAGCAGTAGAAGAAGAGAAGAGAGAAAAGGCCAGAGAAATAGGTGCACACGAAACACATAGACCCACTCAAGACCCAGCCTATGCACCTGTAGTCTTTCCTGATGAGGAATTTGAACCTCACGGCTGGGCAGAAATCTTAGCAACAATGGATGTAGCCGTCAATGAGGAGCAATGGACACCTCACTGTGATGAAGATGGCTATGACATTTCAGTTTTCTCCATAGAGCCAATCACGGGAGAGGCAGTTCTAGAAGAATGCGAACCTAGCCCTGATGCATTTGAGGATGCAAGTGACTCCGATCTAGAGTCAATCATTATGGACCCACCATTTGCATCAGATGAAGAATACTTTCATGAAGTAGAAGTTCAACCCCAGAGGCATGGAGAGCTTACAAACGATGTAAGATTAGCGACACTCGTGACCCCGAAGGAAGAAGGGCAGAAACGGAAGAAGAGAGAAGTCTCACCAGAAGAGGAAGAATCTTTGTTTGAGGTCCCGGAAAATTTTAAGAAGTATGAGATAGATGACAGGAGGGTCATGATAAGAATGCCTAAACGAGAGACACAATCAGGAGAGGCCTATGATAACAAAGAAACCACCAAGAAAATAGTAGTGGCCTTAGAAGAAGGAGAGGAGAGATGCACGTACATAGGCCATGACCTAACAGAGGAAGAAGAGCATGCGTTAATTGCCTTGCTAAGAGAATACAGAGATGTATTCGCTTGGAGTTACAAGGATTTGAAAGGTGTTGACCCTGACATATGCTCACACACCATCCCCATGACCTCAGATGCTAAACCCTCTAAGCAAAAGCCCTACACATATAACGATAATTACGCTGCTAAGATTAAAGAAGAGATAGATAGATTGGTTGAAGCTGGATTTATCTACGAGATTGAGCACACTGAGTGGGTATCCCCCATCGTAGTGGTGCCCAAGAAGAATGGAAAGCTGCACGTATGCATTAACTTGAAAAAGGTTAATGCGGCCACGATTCGAGATAACTATCCGCTTCCCATCACAGAACATCTCTTAGAAAGAGTGGTAGGCAAGGAAGTGTACAACTTCCTTGATAGATTTTCGGGTTACCATCAAGTAGCCATAGCTCCAGAGGATCAGCATAAAACGGCTTTTGCCACAGAATGGGGCATTTTTGCCTTTAGAGTAATGCCATTTGGGCTTACCAATGCACCAGCTACCTTCCAGAGGCTGATGTGCCATGTGTTTAAGGAGTTCCTGAGGAAGAGTTTAGAGGTCTATGTTGATGATCTTTGTGCTCATTCCAACATTAGACAAACCCATATCCCTGAGCTCAGACAAATCTTTGACAAATGTAGGGAATATCAAGTCTGCCTGAACCCAGAAAAGTGTGTTTTTATGGTCAGGCAAGGCAAGATTCTAGGGCACATAGTGTCAAAGAATGGCATATCCACTGATGAAGAGAAAGTGAGAGCTATAGCAGAGCTACCTAGGCCAAAGAATGTCAAGGAAGTACAAGCTTTCATGGGGCATTGTGGTTATTACCGACGGTTTATACACATGTATGCTGTCATTGCAAAGCCCATGTACGGACTTTTGACTAACTTTGAGTGGACGGATGAATGTGAGAATTCCTTCCAGGAGCTTAAACGAAGATTATGTTCAGCACCAATCTTGACCACACCAGATTGGAATAAGCCATTCCATGTTCATGTGGATGCATCCAATTATGCTATTGGATGTGTGCTTGCACAACCTACTGGTGAAGGTAATATGGATCTTCCAATTGCCTATGCCAGTAGACAATTGAATGCGGCTGAACGGAATTACACCACTACGGAGAGAGAAGGTTTAGGCATGGTATATGCAGTTAAGAAATTTAGACACTATTTGCTTGCAAATAAGTTTAAATTTTTTACTAATCATCAGGCATTGCTATACCTC
Organism: Ceratopteris richardii; assembly: GCA_020310875.1. Lineage (NCBI taxonomy): Eukaryota > Viridiplantae > Streptophyta > Polypodiopsida > Polypodiales > Pteridaceae > Ceratopteris > Ceratopteris richardii. Next base: position 47,376,616 of record CM035436.1, on the reverse strand, counting down.
GTAAACAAGCCATGCAATACAGGAAGATTAGTGAGATGGTTTCTCTTGCTCATGGAATATGACTTTGAGGTTGTGGTAAGGAAAGGGAGAACTCATTTAAGAGCAGATCATCTCTCTAGGCTCACATCGAGAGAAGCCCCACAAGGAGTATCAGATGACCTTCCTGATGCTTACTTGTTTAATTTGGAAGTGGTGCCGCAGTGGGCTAAGCCATTGGTGCCAGTATTGACATACGGGCCTAATCATCCAGTGGTAAACACACGGAATAGAGAGGTTGTGAGAGCCCAAAAGTACCACATCATGGCTGGAAGTATGTACAAGCACACAGATCAAGGAATCTTGGCTTGTTGTGTAGAAGAGGATGAGTACGCTAAATGGTTGCAATTAGCACATGTAGGTGCGTTAGAGCAACACTACTCAAAGCAACGAACTTTACAGACCCTAAAGAGACTAGGAGTGCATTGGCCGACTATGGAAGCGGATGTCCAAAAGTTGTGCAAGGAATGCCCAATCTGTTGCACTAAACCACCTGTGGAACACGCCACTCTTTATCAAGTGTCCATAGTTCCAGATTGGAGTGAACCACTAGTATCCTTCCTGCGGACAAAAACATTCCCGTCAGACATGACTCTGGCTAGGAAAAGGAGCTTAGAACAAGAAGCCCAGGATTACTCACTTATTGGTGATAATCTATACAAGCGTGGTAAAGACGGTTACCTGAGGCTATGTGTCCATGAAAGTGAATATCTTAAGATTTTGGAAACTGCTCACCAAGGTGTAGCAGGAGGACACTTTGGACCAGATCGGGTGATCAAGGCAATACTATTTGCGGGCTTCTGGTGGCCGACCCTTCACATGGATGCACATACCTATGTGAAACGGTGTGATGTCTGTCAGCGGACTCAGTATCCTATACGCAAAGATGAGATGCCACTGAAACCTATGATGGGTGGACGTGCGTTCTCTAAGTGGGGAATAGACTTCGTAGGTCCTATTAATCCCCCAGCTAAGGGTTCTCATGCGGAATACATCATTGTTGCAACAGACTATCTAACTAAGTGGGTAGAGGTAAAAGCTACGACAAAGAATGACGCTCAGACAACTGCTAAATTCTTGTTTGAGAATGTGTTCACAAGATATGGGCTACCTATAGAGCTTGTAAGTGATAGAGGCACTCACTTCTTGAACGAAGTAATTGAAAATCTACTCCAAGAATTCTTGGTAATACATAAGAAGTCTGCCCCCTATCACCCTCAAGCTAATGGACAAGCTGAGAGCACTAATAAGATCTTATGCAACGTACTGACAAAACTAGTGAATAATAAACACTCTGATTGGGACAAACAGCTGCACCATGCTGTTTGGGCATACCGAGTCGCCTACAAAACGGTACTCCAAGCCACCCCCTTTCAGATGGTATTTGGCCAAAACGCGGTGCTACCCTTAGATTTCCTAATACCTACGTTGAAAGTAGCACAAGAGCACGAATGGACAGGTCATGAGCTCTCCTCTAGGATCTTTGACCTAGAACGATTAGGAGAAACAAGACTGAGAGCAGCTGCAGGAATCTATGCAGCTAAGAAGAGGCAGAAGGCATACTTTGATGCCCATGTGAAGGATAAGGGCTTGAAAGCAGGAGATCTAGTTTTAGTCTATACACTGAAACAACACGCAAGGAAGCTAGAAAAGAGAGGCTACGGACCTATGATCATCAATAGGATCTCCACGAGTGGAGCAGTACAATTGGCCACATTAGATGGTGATGTTCTCCCAAACTATATTAGCGGTTGCAGAGTCAAGTTGTATCAGGAACCCCTCACGGAGGAAATGCTCAGCCGACTCAACACTGCTAAGAAACGCAAGGAAGAAGAAAAGCGAATTCGAGAAGAAGCTCAAGCAAAAGCTTTAGAACGCATCAGAAGGATGAAATTAAGAAGACAAGGTAGAGAGCACCCTAGGCAAGATGCATACGCAGATCAAAGATATGACATGGCTATGTGCGAAGTTTCAGGTGTTAGCTCACACAAGATAACCGATCGACGTCCTTTCATAACCATAGATATTGGACAAGGAAAGAGTGCAAGGACCGTAAGAGCCTTGATTGACTCAGGTGTAGCTACTAGTGCTGTTAGAGTGTCTTACTGTCAAGAGTTGCAGTTAACTGTCAATCCTGTGGAAGCATATCTCATAGGATTGGGAGGCGTGGAAACCCCTTGCATGGGCGAGGTGGAACTTCCCCTCTACATTCATGATGAGGCAATGACAGTTAAAGTACTAGTGTGTCAAGATGAGGATCTCACTGAACCTCTTGTCTTGGGTCAAGACTGGATCTATGACCAAGCAGTCAACTTAAACTTAAGAAGTGGACTTCTTCAGGTATGGGTCAATCATAGTCGAATTACAGTAGAGTTAGATAATGGAGCACTCAAGGAACTAGGAAAGGCACAGACTCCTGGTCCCTCCAGGGGTGCACATGAAGTTGACCATGCTGTTCTTGTCCAAAACTATGTGTTGCAGAGGAATGATATTCTCAAAAAAGGAGTCAGGGATGCAACGGAACTCCCTTCTTTTCCAAAGGCCAGAAGGAGGCAGCAACCAAAGGTGGATCAAAGGCAGAAGAAGCAGAGTACTACCTATGCCGGAAATCAAAAGTACCTGCACAGCAAAATGTCTCAGCAAGTAAACCAAGTGTGGGTGCGGAAAGGCGAACACCCGATTGCACTCAAGCCAACCACATGGGCAAGGCCTCTTATTAGTAACCAACAACACGACACTAATAAGAAGTCTTTCAGAAATTCTTCTGCTAACGTGAAATCTATTTGGGCACCCAAGAAGTCGATGAAGGCTAGCCCACAATCAAGACAAATTTGGGTGCCTAAGGCTTGTTGGCGGGCGCAAATAGCAACGCCGAGGCCACAACCTATACAGCATAACCCCTTCACTCGCACAGCCAGCATTCACTCGTTTTCAACACTCAAGAACCCACCAAGTCCCATGAGCACGAACATAATCGCTTGTAAATGGGTCCCTAAAAGGCCTCATTTTCAAGCCGATACACCTATAAAGCTCTCTAGAGTCTCTACGAAACCAAGAACAAAATCCATCCACTGCATTTGGCAGCCTAAGACTTGTAATAAACCCCCCGACCCCAATTTGTAAATTCATCCCCACTTACTAACTTCATTAGTCTCCTAGGACTACCCAAGCATTAACTACACACACTGTCTTCGTGCACTTACTAACCACTAACTCACTATCTACCTCATGTTAATGTTGTAACGGGGACAACAACGGATTTATTCTGTCCATTACGATGTTAACACGTGGTTCTATATTCTCACAGAACCAACCAGCAAGCAGGGCCATGGCAGAAGCAGGAGGTGCCAGTTCTCAAGCCGGATCCGGTGCACAGATTGTGGACATAGAAACACTCCTCCTCGAGCCACATCTCACCGCAAGGCCGCAAGAACTTCAAGCCGTGCATGTGCTCCCCATTCAGGATCCTCCTCAAGGGCACACTTCTCAAGTAGGTAAACACACTCACTGGTTCAGTGATGTCGCGGGACCATTGGGCGATGGAACCTATTTCTGGGAAGCAGAATTGGAATTTAATGGTAAATGGGGACGATACCACTTTTTCACGCGCGAGTTTGAAAGCTATCAGAACGCCGAAGTCATGCGATCAGTATGGACCAAAGCCGATGTGGACAGTTATTTCAGGGCCCACTTACCAAAGCCAGATTTCTTACGATGTTCATATCTTATCAGTACCATCACGCCAAGTAGGGCCAAGGGAGGCGACAGCACCTTTGTGTTACCCTCACTGCTGTCGGGTCATGAGCTTAAAAGATTCAAGCTGACCCTTAATCTGGTACGAGAAGCGTTGGGCATGTATGGCATGCACATCCCCACTGAAAAGGAAACCATGGTTCCAGGACTAATGAAACACAAAGATCTTAATAAGCTGAAGGATATGGTAGCGATGACACCTACCATTGCGCTTCACCTGCAGACCGTCATGCAACATTTTGCTTTCCCCGCCCAGGAAAGATTCACAATGCCCCCAAAGAAAATATGGTTCAGCTTGTATCTGGCAGAGACGGAAGGCCTTCCCATCAATGTGCCACATTGGATCATAGATCAGATCCACCTAGCCCATCAAAGGTGGAACAAGAAGCAGATAAATGTGCTTCATGGATGTTGCGCTCTAACAAAGATAATCTACCGATGTCTGGCCTATGACGTGCCTATTCAGCGGGCACTCATATGGCCCTGCGCCCAGGAATTCCAGAGAAGACTATCAGCAGCAGGTCCCCCATCAAAGAAGATGAGGGGGGGAGTACAATTACCCTGTGCTCAACCAAGGGGAGCCACCACTACACCAGAAATTACCCCTCCCCAGACACGACGCGTTAGACCATTCACAATCCGGCTACCAAGACCAAGTACAGATGGACCTAATCTGGTATTTCCACCCGTCCCATCAGATCTGGAATTCCCACATGGTTTTACTCTAAATGATCTCACGGATGAAGAAGTAGCCCGACTGATCTATGATTCTAATCTCGAGATGGAAACAGAACGTGCTCAGGAACCACAACCCCAGACAACAACAGCTGCCCCCACCCGACCAGAAGTGGTAGAAGTCGACGTCGAGGAACAAGAGACAGAACAAGAAGAAGAAGCCTACGAGGAACAAGAATATGACGAGCTTTCAGAGCTGGCAAGTGCCCCTGCGTATTCGGCACAAATCAAAAGACTATATCGAACCATGCAACTAGTTCAAGAACAGCATAAGATGTCACTGGAATCGGGCAAGAAACTCATGAACCAGTTGCTAGCTGAGGAAGGTGTGGACGATTTGTTCATTGAGTCCATAAACCTTCATGCCGACGCCGTAGGAGTGGATGAAGCCATCCATGAGGCAATGGCTTACATTCACAGATTTGAGAAGAGGGTTCCCGTTCGTCCCAGGAGGTCCGGGAAACAAATTCATATCAATGTATCAGCACCAGGAGAGACAACGCAAGCAGACGAACATCAGGAAGCACCACTGTCACCACCATCCCCACCTCGCACTACACAATTCACTCCACCACATGACACTAGCACCACCACGTCCACTACCACCACCATTGTCATGGGAATTCCACTCTCCTCGGGAATCCAATTCGGGGGAGTCACCATGCCCACTTTCACCACTCTTTTCACTGATGTCACATCCACTCCACCCACTATCCCCATCTACACCGTCACTCAAACAATTGACACTTTGGAAACATCTCCTGCCACAGCACCGCTGCCTCCCCCCATGCCACCTTCATCTCCCATACCCCCTCCACCCACATCTCCACTTGCATCCACATCATTCACAATTCCCTTTCCCGCCCCCATTCCCTCTGCATCTTCACCCCTCCCAGCATCGTTTAATGTAAATAGCATATTTTTAGCATTAAATCAATGTGTATATCAGCTTCAGAATGAGTACAGAGCTCTAGACGGCCGGTATCAACAACTGACAACACACCACCAGAACTTACAAAGGCAATTTCACATTCTACAAGAGGAAAATGCAGAGGTGAATCAACGCTATACAACGCTTGAGCAGGCTCACCAAACACTATTGGAGGCACCACAACCATCGACAGAATCAGGTGTCAAACAACTAGAAGCCTTGCTCGAAGTATACCAGGCCGATAACTTACGAGTCAGATGCAACTTGGCGCTACTCAGGAAACATATGGCCACAGCACTGGAAGAGAACAAAAGACTGCAAAAACAAAATGAAGAGAATCTGGAAGCAGCAATGGAAGGCTCTCCCCACAAGATAGATCCAGAGCACTCCGAAATCTTCATACCTAGACCATCACATCTCCTCCAATTATTTGCTGTGGAGAGAACTATTTACTCAGAACAATTGAGGGTGCCTCATCCAGATGTTCCCGGACCTATCAATTGGGATGATTTGCTCACAGATCTAGCACGCGGCTTGCGACTCGAAGAACACCACCTAGCCTCCGATGTCGTCCAATACTATGTTCAAAAATCCTCTAGACAAGGGTCTGTCAGGGGCGACAGACGCGAGAGTGGGGGGGGTGTTGGCAGCAGTCAGGGAACCGAAGGAGCCACAAGACGAAGAGAGTCAGAGCGAAGGGACAGCACATGCAGACATGGCAGTCAAAGAAGATCTGGCAAGTAGGCCAATAATTTTCCTCATGAAGAAACAAGTATGAGCATTCACGCAAATCTAGCACTTAGGCAACCCTTTAACTTTTCAAAAACCCTTACACCAATTAAAAGTGATTCTCATCACTAAACACCATTGTAAATACCATTTCATATTTTTGTAGCTCCACTTTGTGCAAGCCAAGGAGTCCTTGAGCTTGAGGAGCTTTAGAAGTATCTACCTGCAAATTTTCGTAATTTTTAGATCTCGTTTGAGCCCTCAAATAAGCCCTGGAACCTAATTTTTAACTAGGCCGGACGCTAGGTCTGAACAGGACCAAAGCTAGTCAAAAAACTATAAAAGGAGCTAGAGAGCTCATTTTTGAGGTTAGATTGTAATTGAAACAACCTTGTAAGAGCTTCTTGAAAAGTAATCTAAGAACTCCATTGATTCTCACTCTTTGTCTTGCCGTGTGTGCGCGTGTGTGTGTATGTGTGTGCATGTTGGTGTGCTTCTCACTCACGCACTTGCGCCGTCACTTGCTCGAGGTCTTCATACCATCCTCACGTCTTCCCGGATTGACATTAAAGGAGGTGCTACTCATCACTGAGCTACATGCCCTAATGGGCTACTTATCTTTGTACATTCTCTAGTAATACATTCAGTATTGTGTGTTTGTGCTCCAAGCTTCTTCTTCTTCCTTGTGCTGTTTGCATGCTTCCGCAGATGTCTATCTCCAACAACATGTTCCATGATTTGTTACAAATACACATACATAAACAATCATGCTTAGAAATAGTTCTAAAAAAATGGCCCCAAGGCCCATGAAGATACATACATGTTTAGCTCCTTCATCTTTGTCAATACACTTCTGTGGAGTCTCTGTAAACATTTTTTGCATCCTAAAAATGTTTATTTATACAGAAAAACCTTATTAATTGAGATCATAACCCCCCATTTCTCATAATGTACATGTCTTACTTATGTCCAAAACAAAATATGAACATAAGAAAAACTTAGAAATCCTTTTCACAATGATAATTATGGGTTACCATAATATACTTTTGATATACACTATATACAATTGACAAAAATGTCAATATCAGAATAATGAGAATCTTTTCATACCATGTTTGAGATATATAGTTAGTCTCTTACATGTCATAAGTGACTCCATTTATTATATCTTAGACACATCCATACAAATCTTAGGTATGTACATATGCCCAAAATGGGTTCAAGAAAACACCTAATTCATAGATGCATACATTTGTATAGATTTTCAGATTTTCATATACTTTGAAAGTTCTGTTGTCATAGTAATGAGTGCCAAACACAACTGTAATTATTAATAAAAAGCTTCATTATGTATGTATGGGTATCCCTTCAACAACCATTATGTGCAATGCACCAATGTTTACCATGTAGAGGTCTTCAAGCTCATGAACCCAATAAATAAGAGAACTTAACAAGGTGGATTTGAACACAAATATCATAGAAGCCATTGTCACATCAATAATTTCAAAGACAACTCTCCTTGCTAAAGTTACAAGGGCACTATAAAGTCTTCATCATCATCATTATGTATGTCACTCTAGATTGTTTGAGTTTGTGTATTGTTTGAGCATAATCCAAAGCAACTATCTTCATATATTTGTCCATTATTGAACATGAAGATAGTTGCTTTGGATTTCAACCCATAATGCCAACTAAAATAGATATTTCATGTATCGTTTCTAACAAGCAAACAATGTATTTAGCCCATACGTTAGCAATGCTATCCAACCATTGGATAGCATTCAATAGACCTTTGTATAGCTTTCCAAGATAAAAAACCAATGGTTCCATTCACAAAAATGTTGAAGGATACTGAATCTCAAAAAAAAAAGATAATTTATTTTATTTACAACACTTAGCCAAAAGAAATCACTTTGGAGTTAAGAATGCTATTGAAATGTTATCCCATGTGTAGGTAAGATCTCTATAATCAACGCATTTAAAAGCCACGAAATTCACAAGTGAAAAGAAAAGAAAAGGAAATTCAAGGGATAATCCAAAGCATTACTACACGCGTAGATTAGTATTCTCAAATGGTAATAGTAGAGATAAAAGAATATTTAGTCCCACACGCTCATTTGGATAGCAAAGTTGCAATGAAATTGATTATAGAATATATGACAAAAGCTTTAGGGTTCACTCAGATAGAAGACACTCTTATGTTCCCATAGATGGCCGATCAAACACAAGTGAAACTTGTTGGTCTCTTAAAAAATATAAGCATAGTCATTAAGTTAATATAAGTTATCTAATAGTTAGACCAAGGAACTATGAGACCACCTTCTCCATACTTTTGTAAAGGCCACAACTTATCTTGGAAAATTGTGTGTGCATGAATAACAAATAGGTTTTATCACCATTAGCTTGAAGTATAATTGGGTTTAGATTCAAGTAACTTCCACTCCAGCTATCACTAAAATGATGGGAGGGGAAGATTCAAAATTAAAACCTAAGAAAAAACAATGGAAAGTTTCTAGCAAGATTGTCTTTTAATGTAGAACCTTGTAAAACCCTATTAAAGGAAAGGTTCAATGTACAATTGAATGAGGACAAGAGCAAGGGGTGAAGGAAATATCTCAAACCCTCTAGCATATCTCATCAAGAGTTATTATGATGGCTCATGAGAGCAAGTCAATTGAATGCTATATGATGAGCCTAGATATAAATGATAATGAGATGTAAAATTTAAATATGTTGGTTAGCAAGTAGAGTCAGAATTTCTTGCTACATAAACCATCCCTACTCCTTATCTTTCCACAATAGTGTAATTTCATCCATCTTGGTTCGATTGTCTACTAGCATATGCAATGGGATGATCTAGTTTTCCTTTGTCCACAGGTTGTGACAATATGCATCCAATAGCAAAATTAGAAGCATCTACGTGAACATGGAATGGTTTGTTCCAGTTAGACACTTTCAATATAGATGTTGACCTCAATATTCTTTTCAATTCATTGAATGCTTGTTCATATTCATCACTCCACTTAATTTGAGCTGCCAACCCATACAAGGGTTTAGCTATGATTGCATACATGGATAAATTGATGATAATATCCACAGTGGCCCATAAAGGCTTGCTCTTACTTAACGTTCTTAGTTTTGGGTAACTCTAATATCACTTTGATCTTTGTCTTTGTTGGTAGAGATACCATTCTCAGACATGATGTGTCCAATTATATTTCCTTGTCTAATGGAAAAAACACATTTTTCAAGATTCAAGCACACTTCGTATTGTTGACACTTGTCAAAGATGTGTCTCAACACTAGTATAAGAGTAGATCTCTAGAAAGAGTAAGTACATAGATCATCCACATATACTTCCATACTCTTCCTTAATAATTCATTAAAAACATGACACATTAGACTTTGGAAAGTGACAAGGGCATTGGTTAGGCCAAGCATAACCTAAAAGCATATACTCCCCATTCAGTAACAAATGCAATTTTATGTTGATCCTCAATAGCGATAGCTACTTGATTATATCTAAAAAGCCATCAAGGAAGTTGTACATTTCCTTGTCTACTAATCTTTCCAAAAGATGATCAATGATGGGTAGTGATTAACTATCTCTGATGGTGGCCGCATTAATTTTCTTGAGGTTAATATAAACCTTGGGTTTCCCATTTTTCTTGGGTACCACCACTAGTGGAGAAACCCATTCTATATGATCAATCTTGTATATGAGTAATGCTTCTAATAGTTTTTCTATCTCCTCTTTGATATTGGTCAAGTAAACATCATTGTACATGTCAGGTCTTTGTTTTGAAGGCTTTGCCTCACGAATCATAGGAATCCTATGAGAACAAATTGTTGGAGATAGACGTCTGCGGAAGCACGTGAACAGCACAAGGAAGAAGAAGAAGAAGCTTGGAGCACAACACACAAGACTGAATGTATTACTAGAGAATGTACAAAGATAAGTAGCCCATTAGGGCAATAGGCGTATATACAAGCCGGGGGAAAAAAACCTCCTAAAGAGGGAAAAAAGTGCCCCGGCGGTCCTAGAGTGTTCACACACATCACTACCTAAATATATCAACAAATCCCCCCTGGGAGTGATGCGATGAACAAGGAGCTGGCACTCATGTATAAGGAAGTGCCAAGCTATGTGGAAATCACTCCACAAAAGGAAGTAAGCCCAAAGCTTTGCGGAAAGCTTCAAACTTCTCCCTAGGCAGAGCCTTCGTGAAAAGGTCTGCAATGTTGTCCTGCGTGGGCACATATGCCAAGCTGATCTCCCCAGCAGAGAACCTCTCCCTGACATAGTGATAATGCACCTCAATGTGCTTAGTGCGAGCATGGAACACAGGGTTCCTCGAAACTGCCAATGCGCTCTGACTGTCAGTGAAGATGGTGGTGGCAGAAGACTGGCCAACACCCAAATCAGCCATAAGGCGTCTGAGCCACACACACTCAACAGTCGCTATGAAAGCTGCCCTATACTCAGCCTCACAACTGGAAGTGGCCATAGTAGGCTGCTTCTTGCTCAACCAAGATATACATGAGCTACCAAGCATGAAGCAAAAACCACTGGTGGACACACGAGTGTCATAGCAACCAGCCCAATCTGAGTCAGAAAAAGCATGCAAATCTGGCGGTAGTGATCCCCCCTTGGGATAAAACAACCCAAGTAGCCGAGTACCACTCAAGTAGCGAAAGATGCGCTTAACCGCTTTCCAATGCGTGACTCCTAGGCAATGCATAAACCTGCTCATCTGTGAGACAGCAAACTGAATATCTGGCCGAGTAATGCATGAAGGGCTTCGGTGTGCCGAACAAGAGGAAGAAGGAGGAGGTGGAGGGAGAGAGAAGAGAGGAGAGACGCGCGGACATGCGTGGGAGCCTCGAAACCCACATAATGATCTCCCTTGAGGCAATGCTCTATATATGATGTATATGAATATGGGGGTAAGGTCACATGACCCTTACATCCCCAACAATCTCCCACTTAAGGGTCAATGTGACCATAAGTGGAAAAATATACAAAGAATGATGTAGGACTATACAATAATGTAAAGGAAGAGTCCGGATCTCAACCCATACCAGATCAGCCTACACCAACCGCCTCAAACAAGGTGTATCCATGCACCTCAAACTGCTCTGGACTCATATCGGTAAGAGTCGAGCTCACATCTGACTGATGCAAGAACTGATGAAGTTCCTGCAAAGCTCCCACTCGCTCCATGCCTATGTCAATCATCGAACAACTGACAACTCCAAGTGCAAATGCTCCAATCACAATTGCAATGTCTGGTCTTGAGCATAACAACTCGTAGATGAGACTCCCGAATGCTGACGAAACATGTGCTATCATGGCTAACCTAACTATGTCAGCCATGCCTGTATCCAAGGCATCCAAAGCACCATCATCAAGACTAACATGTCCTGACATATCTGTGTCAACATGTGGCATGAGCGAATCCAAGAATGACTGCATAATAGCTGACTCCTCAGCATCTAAATCAGTCATCCTATCAACCAAGGATGTGTCTAGGTGTGCATCCTGAGAGCTAATATGCTCTACCATACACTGTGTATCATGAGAGCAATCCTTCTCTACCACACCAAGTGTATGATCATGCTCCACATGAGCTAACTGCACAACATCAACACCAAGGTCAAACTGATGATCACACTCTAACTGAGTATCATCATAATGCTCTATATGAGCATCCAGATCATGCTCTAAAGCATCCAACTGATCATCCAAAGTGTGCTCCAAATGAACATCCATATGATCAACAAAACCATGCTCCATAGAAGCATCATGAGCATCCAAAACATGCTCTACATGTGCATCCATCTGAGCATCTGAATCGTTGGGGATGTAAGGGTCATGTCACCTTACCCCCATATTCATATACATCATATATAGAGCATTGCCTCAAGGGAGATCATTATGTGGGTTTCGAGGCTCCCACGCATGTCCGCGCGTCTCTCCTCTCTTCTCTCTCCCTCCACCTCCTCCTTCTTCCTCTTGTTCGGCACACCGAAGCCCTTCATTGGTATCAGAGCATATTGAAGGCTTGTGTGCAAGAAGCTTCAATGGAAGCTTAGGTGAGAAGAGGTAGAATGCAGGTCGGCATCTCTTGACAACAGTTCAGTATTTCGATCGTAACTTGAGCTACGAAGCTCGGATTGATGCATTTTAAAGTTCTGTGCGTAGCTAACACAGAGAGCTACAAGTTCACAAAAGGGCACAGAACCTGGTTTAGACTTCTGAAGTGCCGAAAATTCGAAAAACGCAAAGAATTGTAGAAGGCGAATCTACATTGAGTAGGACAGCAGGTCGGTTTTTTTGTCATAACTTGAGTTCTACAGCTCGAAATACGATGATTCAACTTGCTGCTCGTAGCTTGAAAAGATATCTACAACTTTGTAGAAGAACTCAGATTCAGATTCTGAGTGCAAGGTCACCGAAACTGCAAAATACAGAGCAGTACTGTTGCAAGTGAAAGTGAAATTGATAGCATGTGCTTGTTTTGAGCATATCTTGAGCTACGCACCTCCGATTGAGGTGTTCTTTATCTCGTTACGTAGCTAAGAATAAGATCTTGAAGTTTGCTGAAGAGCAAAAGTTCAGATTCAGAGGTTATCACCTCTGAAACAGCAAAACACAGAGCAGCATATTTTTTGTCATAAGAACCCTAATTACTCTTGGAGGTTGAATTTGCTTTGGAACTTCTTCGAGAGAGAATTTATGGTGTGCAAGCTCTTATTTTCAGAGCTTCAAAGCATTGTACATGTATGATCATTGTGGTAGCTCCTCCATATGAGAGTAGAGCATGATCTTGTCACGCGTTTGGCATGTAAGATGACATTGTGGTATACTCTTCTTTGAGGTTTATGTCATCATGAGTTCGATCATGGATGTATAGTGGCATTGTGGTTTATATCTTGCTTATGCCATTTGGTTATGGATTTACTTGCCGGTTGCACATACTTTTGTGAGAGTTGACATTGGATCTTAGTTGGTACTTGTATCTTCGTTTTCTTTGCAGGTACATGATCCAGATTGGAGCCTCAATTACACCTTTGTTTGTCACCATTATTAGCATTTGGTCATTGATTGATATGTATTTGCCAGTGTGATTCTTGGCATATGTGGATGGTGATTCCCACATGGTTATTTTGGTTCTAGAGTCCATTTTACAGAGGAGATGCTGCCGAAATTTTATCGGCTTTTATGCTAGAAGAGAGCTCTAGTGGATCTTGAAGCTTCTGCGATAGCTTTGGATCATTGACTATCTCCATTCACTTAGACTTGGTCACAGGTTATTTGTGATAGATTGGACCATCTTGCAGGATTTATTCTTGAGTGGGAGTTGTATTGCCATTATATTGGCATGTATTGCCATTAGTTTATGGGCATATGTATTTTCCATTATCCTTGATTACATCAGTGACAGGTGGTGACAGATTATTCATTGTTCTTTGGTGATTGGTTATCTTGTTTGATTGCTCAGTTTTCAGGGGATACTCTGTCGAATTTTTCCCAGGATTCTTTCACATCTATTTGGTCACTTTGGAGACTTGGTGAGCAGGCTTATGCTCATAGTTTTATGTGCATGCTAGATGCATGATTATGTGACAGGTGGTTCACATGGTTTTCTTCTCCAGTGAGACATATGTGATGTGAGTTATGCATATGGATATGCAGGTGTGATCCTATTGAGGATAGAGTATTGTTCCAGTCTCTTGTTACATTGCTAGTCTTGGATTGTCAGCATGGTGTTTTCTCGATTCGATGGTACTGACTTTCCGAGATGGAAAGCTCAGATGTGGCATACATTGGTTCGTGCAGGGTTACACATGTATGTGCATAGAGATGCACAGAGGCCTCGTGACATGCCCGATCATGTATGGATGGATATGGATGCATTGGCCAGCTCCACTATTCGATTACAACTTGTGGATTCTATATATGAGTCTGTTATGTATGAGGAGACGAGTAGTGCATTATGGCAGAGACTACATGATATGTATGCGAGTCCATTGACTCATGTGAGACATAGATCACATCGACGACTTCGATGTTGGCACTGTGGCCGTGATGGCCATACTCGACGACGTTGCTTCAGGCGGATGCGACGACGACGTCAGAGATATGCACGTGATGCAGTCAGGTAGCGGTTTCAGGAGATTCTATGGTAGTTGATTATGCTAGTGATGGTGATATCACTTTCTCCTATAGTTCATCTCATGATTCCTCTTGTTCATTGGATAACACACATATGGCTTGGTTGCTTGATGCATTAGCCACTTTTCATGTTACTCCATATCGTGAGTGGTTTTGTCGATTCTCAGGTGAGAGTTGTGGATGTATGCACATGCCTGATGGTACGACATATGACATTGAGGGTGCAGGAGATGTATACCTTATGCTACCTAGTGGAGCATCACTTATACTCAGACATGTACGCTATGTGCCTTCATTCCCTATGAGCTTGATTTCAGTTAGCCAATTACAGGAGAGCATATATTATGCATTCCTTGGTGAGCATCATTTTCAGTTACAGTTGGGACAGCTTATGCTTGTTAGAGGTGCCAGGATTGGGCACATGTATCCACTGCAGGTACTTCATGTGAGACACAGTCTCGTCTCAGTGGGAGTTCAGCCTTATGTGCGATGTGAGACTCGTCATGTCTCATTTTGTCTACCTATAGATAGGTCTATTGACATTCATGATGCACATGTATGGCAGGATTCAGATGCTCAGATGGATGCACATGTAGAGCATGTTTTGGATGCTCATGATGCTTCTATGGAGCATGGTTTTGTTGATCATATGGATGTTCATTTGGAGCACACTTTGGATGATCAATTGGATGCTTTAGAGCATGATCTGGATGCTCATATAGAGAATTATGATGATACTCAGTTAGAGTGTGATCATCAGTTTGACCTTGGTGTTGATGTTGTGCAGTTAGCTCATGTGGAGCATGATCATACACTTGGTGTGGTAGAGCAGGATTGCTCTCATGATACACAGTGTATGGTAGAGCATATTAGCTCTCAGGATGCACACCTAGACACATCCTTGGTTGATAGGATGACTGATTTAGATGCTGAGGAGTCAGCTATTATGTAGCCAATGAAGGGCTTTGGTGTGCAGAACAAGAGGAGGAAGGAGGAGATGGAGGGAGAGAGAAGAGAGGAACGAAGCGCGGATATGTGTGGGAGCCTCGAAACCCACATAATGATCTCTCTTGAGGCAATGCTCTATATATGATGTATATGAATATGGGGGTAAGCTCACATGACCCTTACATCCCCAACAATGCATAAGTAAATCAAGCATCCAACAGCCTACTGATAGAGAACAGCATCAAATGCATCTCCAACATCATGAAGACTCAATCGTAAACCTGTCTCCATAGGAGTGGCAATAGGCTTACAGTCTTCAAGGCCAAAACGCTGCAATAATGTGTCAGTATATTTCGTTTGACACAAAGCCATTCCACCATCAACGTGCATAAACTGAATGCCCAAATAGTGATGCAAATGCCCCAAATCAGACATCTCAAATGAGGAATGCAAATCAGCCTTAAAATCAGCAATATGTGTCTCAATAGGACCAGTGAGCAGCATGTCATCAACATAGACAACAATGATCAGAAGCACATCATTAGCACGCTTAACATATAAGGTGCTTTCAGTTGGACTATTCTCAAAACCATGTGCAATCAGATAGGCATGTATCTTCTCATACCAAGCACGTGGTGCTTGCTTTAAACCATATAATGCCTTCTTTAACCTGCAAACCTGGTTTTCATGCCCTTTCTGCACAAAGCCACGGGGCTGAAAAACATACACTTCTTCATGCAAGTCACCATTCAGAAATGTTGTTTTAATGTCCAACTGATGTACATTCCAACCATGATGGGCTGCAAGTGCACAAATGCTGCGAACAGTAGTCATACGGCATGTAGGTGCAAAGGTCTCATCAAAATCAATGCCTCTTTCCTGTGCATAACCCTTTGCAACAAGCCTAGGCTTATACCTGTCAACTGTACCATCAGGTTTATGCTTCAGCTTGTATACCCACTTAGTGCCAATGGCCTTCTTGCCAGGAGGCAAGTCACATAAAGACCATGTACCATTCTTCATTATAGCATCATATTCAGATTGCATAGCAGCCATCCAATTTTCTGAATTTTGTGCTTCATCAAAAGAAACAGGCTCATTCTCATCACAGAGACTAGATGCAGCCATAGCATAGCAATCTGATGCAAAGGAGGCACTATGAGAGCCTGAACGAGTACGATATGACAAAGGTGCATCTAATTTGCTGTCACGCAAAGTCTGCACCAGCCATTTTGGCATAGTTTTTGCCTGCTCAATATCAGCTCTCATATCAACAAGTGCATCATGTAAATCTGCATCAGAAATGGAATGATCTGCATCATCATATGAAACCTGCAAAGGCTGAGAAGTTGCCTCATTAGGACCAGCACTAGCCTGTCCACCTGTAAAAAGAGGCATCAAAGTATCATACATGTCTTTGGAGCTAACAGATGTCTCCTTAGTACATGAAAGCAATGGCTGAATAGCATCTTCCACAAAGACAACATCACGGCTAACCAGAATGCGTTTAGTCTGTGGATGATACAGACGATAGCCTTTACTTTCAGAACTGTACCCAACAAAAATACATTTTACTGCCTTATCATCCAATTTTCTGCGATGTTGTTCAGGCACTAATGCATATGCCAAACAACCAAAAACACGCAGATGAGCAACAGATGGCTTGCGGTCATGCCAAGCCTCATATGGAGTGATAGACTGCAACGCTTTAGTGGGACACCTGTTCAGTACATATGCTGCACACATGACAGCCTCAAGCCAGAAACTATGTGGTAAAGCCTGACTTTTGACCATGCACCTCGCCATCTCCATGAGTGACCTGTTCTTTCGTTCAGCAACTCCATTCTGTTGAGGTGTATACGGCACTGTACACTGGTGTTTTATCCCATGTTCAGCCAGAAATGCATTAAAATTTGAAGACATATATTCCCCCCCTCGATCAGAACGGAGGGTGCCCATTTTACATGCTGACAGATTTTCAGCTAAAACCAAAAACTGTTTGAAGCACATGAACACTTCAGACTTTGCTTTGAGTGGATATACCCATGCATGCCTGGAAAAATCATCAATGAAAGTCACGAAGTAAAGGTAATTTCCAAAAGAGGGTGTCTGCATAGGACCACAGACATCACTATGTACAAGCTGCAATTTCTGCGTAGCCCGAACTGAACCATCTTTTGGAAAGGAAGAACGCTACATTTTGCCCAAAATACAGCGTTCACAAACATGTTTTCCAGCTGCCTCAAGTTTGGGCAAAGAGGACACCATTTCAGATTTCTGCAGGCGTAACAAACTAGCAAAATTCAGATGATCAAAGCGTGCATGCCAAAGCTTTGCATCTGACATAGCCTGAGAATCATGAACTGCACATGCCGAATCATTCACAGATCTTTCATAGTCTATGAGCTTATACAACCCACGACATAAAATGCCAGAAGCAATAATCACATCGCCATTTGAGAGATCATGAACTGTACACCTGTCATCAACGAATTTCACAACCAAGCCAATCTTGGCTAATGCAGAAACTGATAACAGGTTCTTTTTTATCCCTCGCACAAATAAAGCATCTGACAAAGTGAAAGAACTACCATCAGCAATAGTCAGAATGATCTTACCAACTCCCATAACAGGATAAGAGGAGTTATTGGCGCATGTGACAGTATTCCCTGTAGGGGCAGGCTCGAGTGAAGAGAAGAAACTACACTGCGAGGTAATATGTTTGGTCGCCCCACTGTCAAAGTACCAAACATCTGAGTCTACTACAGACATGCACTGATCATGTGAAGATGGGTCAAAACTGCAGACAGTAGTAAACGCCCATTCTTCTTCCTGCACAAGATTTGCAGACTCTGTTTTTGGTGTAGAGGCCTCTGCAACAACCATTCCAGCCTCTTTCTTCTTTGCCTCTTTAGCAACCAGTTTTGGACAGTTCTTTATAATATGATCATTTCCTTTACAGTACTTGCAGAACAATTTCTGCTTTTCTCATTTCTTTTCATCTTTATCCTGGTTCTTCGATTGTGCAGCATTTGCAGATTTCTGCTTACTAGTAGAAGAGCTCCATTTTCCTTTGCCCTTCTGACTAGCCAGGAAAGCTTGATCTGCAACACGCATAATGGACCTGTTCTGCCTGGACTGATCATCTTGCAACA
Source organism: Ceratopteris richardii (assembly GCA_020310875.1). NCBI lineage: Eukaryota > Viridiplantae > Streptophyta > Polypodiopsida > Polypodiales > Pteridaceae > Ceratopteris > Ceratopteris richardii. Next base: position 47,358,150 of record CM035436.1, on the reverse strand, counting down.
GAACAAAGACTAATTCCTCAAATGACAAGGCATTCGGATTGCCTTTCATCATCAACCGAAGAGTAGAGGCAAAACTCTGATATGAATCAGGAAGACCATTCAGAACGGTCTGCACAAGTGAGCTATCTGGTATAACCTCATCAGCAGAAATCAATTGTTCCTTCAGGTCTTTGATCTTTGTAAGAAAACTGTCCATAGAATCACCTTCATTCATGTGCTCACTCTCCAACTGTTTTCGGAGGTAAGCAACACGAGCCTCATTCCTAGCCTGGTACAAAGTGGTAAGTGTATCCCAAGCATCCTTTGCTGTTCTGCAAGAGCGAATGTGAGGAATAATGGCACGTTTGACAGACAAGGCTATCAATGCATGTGCCTGGGCATCTCTGCCATCCCAACAAATCTGCTCTACAGTAGGTGCAACAGAAACAACAGCACGAACAGGAATCTGCGGAATATCATCTTCGACACCATCTTCATCAGCTCCAACACCTGTAATTGCAGTACCTGTCGTTACAGGTGTAACAGGACGTCTTTCAACACCCTGCACAATGTTCCACAATCCTTTTGCAACCAGTACATGTCGCATCATATAAGCCCATAATGGGTAGTTGGTACCATCCAACTTATCCTCAATAGCCAACATACAAAATACATCACTGCTTTCAGCCATGGCCAGTGACTAAAATACCTTGATGCAGAAAATTGACTGTATCTCAAAAAGTTGAACAGAACTGCCCAGACGAGTTCTGCTAGACCTGTAGTAGACTTTGAGACGCTTAAACTAGCGAACAGAAACTCGTATATATCTTTGGCACAAAAGGACGAAATAGCCTGCACAAGCGCTGCGATAGTGCGTTTGGAGGCCGAAACGAGCTCAGATCGCGATTTCGGCACAACAAAGCAAAGCAGTTTTGATCTTGAAAACACCCTGAGTATGCTCACCAAATTTCGTGCGAATCTGAGACTGCAAACGGAGGAGTGTCGACGGCGCCCTAGAAGAAGCGACGACCTGCTCTGATACCAATTGTTGGAGATAGACGTCTACGGAAGCACGCGAACAACACAAGGAAGAAGAAGAAGCTTGGAGCACAACACACAAGACTGAATGTATTACTAGAGAATGTACAAAGATAAGTAGCCCATTAGGGCAATAGGCGTATATACAAGCCGGGGGAAAAAAACCTCCTAAAGAGGGAAAAAAGTGCCCCGGCGGTCCTAGAGTGTTCACACACATCACTACCTAAATATATCAACAAATCTTTTGGCTACTCCATTTAAAACTTTATAAGTCCATGCAAAGACACCTCGATACTACCATAACAATTCTACTAGTTCTTCCTCGGCTTCCATAGAGACATCTTTCCCAATGAAAGTGCATCTCTCTCTTAGGCATCTAAATAGCAATTTTTCTCTCTTCCATCACATATCTCTTGAAGTTTTTGGGAACTTCAAAATACTCCTTTTGTTAGTGTTCTTCTTCTATTTAATTATTATACTTACTAGGGTTTTCTGTGTATTCTTGTATGGAGAAGATGTTGCAATTTTCTTCCCCGTAATTTATTCCAATTTCCTTCAAATATTGTTCTTCTGAGTCAAAATCAGCTCCATTATTATATTTTCACAATCGCCTTCTTCCTCACTTTCTCTTCTTCATCATCATCTTATTCCTTAATCATTACCATGAATAAGTTTAGATCATATCCTTCCTCATCAACACACTCAGTCATAGTAAGCACTTCTTCATTTACACACGTCTAGGGTTGCTAATATGTACGTCCAGCCATGCAATAGGTGATGGAAGGACTAGCAATAAAAATAGCTACCTCGTGGATATCCATAGGTGTTGGGCTCTTTGGACCTACAAGGACCAGAGGATTGCATTCTCTCATTGTCACGATGGAGGAGAACACTTTGATAGCCTCTTTAGAAGTGATCGTGATTCTGGCATCATCCATCTCTAAAAGAGAGCTATGAGTGACAGCTGCAGCATCATTGAGTCGGTGTCATTTTGAGCGAGGGAAATAGAGAATTATTGAATCGCCATCATCGGCTGCCATTGAGGAAGGTGCAACAGAGGGTGGTAGAGGAAGAACAAGGGTTAACGATGCAGCAGCTAGGGGATCAGGTAAAGGGAAAGAGAAAATGTGCAAAAGGCAGGTACGAGGAACTTCACCCTTACCTACTATTCGATGATCATTTGGCATTCCTTGTGAATGTGTTGGAAATAAAATGTAGCCCAATTGATAGTTTTGGAGGCAGCCAGATGGATGACTGAGTACATTGGTCGGGAGATGTCATAGGACCATTTTTGGAGGTTAAAGGTAACCACCAGAAACTATAAAGCATGGCACTCAAGTGGTAGTTGGAACATAATAGCGTATTCATTGAGGAACGATGGGGGAAAAGTTCGTTCATGGTGGCAATGGGGAGATTGGTGGCTTCAGTGCGACCAACCTTGGAAAGTTGGAGCCTATGAGCCATTGTGTCTATGGTGAGGATGGTGGTGAGCCAAGGTGCCGCAATAGGCCAGGTGGAAGCGGAAGCGGGACAATCAAGGATGGCATGGAATAGTGTGTCTGTATAGAGGTGGGGGAGAATAGAATGCCAAGGCATCTAGGCATACTACAAAAGCCCGCATACTTGAAAGTACTCGACGAACTTTGGGGCCATGGAGCCCCCAAAACTAGCCAAATGAGGCAAGGTTTCCATTGTAGACTAAGCGAACGGATAACAAACAAGTAGCAAGCAATGCAAGCGAGTGAGTACATGCGCAAATAGTGTAGAACACCATAAAAGTGAGAAAGAAGGATAAGTGGATAAATATAGGTGGAGAGCAATGGTGGCTGAGGATGCATGCAGGAATGATAGTGGTGAAGACAATCAAAACATTAAGTGCAGCCAACAATAACATATCATAATATGAACCATTACATTGGCCAATTATGGAATGGAATGCATGGAATAGAGTGCAAAGAAAAAAATTTGAGGGTAGACGCATTAAGAAGCTACCAAAAAATGGTTATTTATCAGTGTGGACATGAAACAATTATAATTTAGATCCATTGATGGGACTTTGTAAAGATTCTCTAGTGAGAGTTTCCAAGTGAAAAGGAGACAAACCAATTTGTGCCAAAATGCGATAAGGGACAAACCAATGAACCTTGAATTTTCCAACCGTCTGATTAGCCTTAGAATTCTAAACCATAACCAATTGTCCAACCATAAAGATAGGGTTTTTGAAAATCGATCATGGATACGAGCTTGTCGAATTCACAACTCTTGCATTTGGAGAAAACTGGTAAACTCATCTTCATCCAAAGCGCCAAGGGCATCCAACTGATTGTAGATTGAATGTTCAAGAAGAAGTTTACAGTCAATAGCAATGCATAAACTGGGAACAACTAATTCCATGGGTGCAATGGCTTCAAGACCATAAGCCAATGTAAATGGGGTAAATCCAATAACGACTTTATAAGTCGTACGATAAGCCCATAATACAAAGGGGGGCAACTGGTCCCATCTCTCATTTGTTAGTACTCTCAACAAGATCATTGGCATGTGGATAATAGGGAGTATTGAACTTATCGAAGATATTAAAAATATTAGTTAAAGCTTTAATGAGGTCATTAACAAAGTAAGTACCACGATCAGAAACAATTTCTAGTGGTCCGAGAGAGTAGGCTAATGCCGAACTTCCTTTATATTAAAAAAAACAATTTCTAGTGGCATACCAAAATAGGGAAAAACATCGCGTGTTAAACACTAAGCTATTGAATTTGCAGTGGCATTTGTCAAAGTCCACGCTTTTGCCCATCCCGCTGCATAATCAGTATAGGCTAAAATATAATGGTTGTTGGTAGAGACATCCCGAGGAGAAATTGGGCCAACAAAATCCAAGCCCCACTTTTGGAAGGGATCTAAAGGCAAAACTATTTGGAGAGGAAAATGTTGTTAGAACAGTGGTTGGCCAATCCGCTAGCAGGGATCACATGCAAGCACATAAAGGAATACATCGTTGTGCATTTTAGGCCACCAAAGACTTCTCTACAACACTTTTTTTGAGGTCAAATTTGCTACAAGATGGACTCCAGTGGGGTGAGTATGGGCTAATCCGAGAACAAATCGGACTTCATGAGTAGAAACACACCAAAACTAGGCTCTAGATAGGTCAGAGTGATAGAGTTGATCAAGGATAGTTCAAAAATATTTACTATACAAGGCAAGCATTTGCCATTCAACTGGAGATAAGGAATATGATGGTAGACCAGTCTTCAAGAAAGTGAAAATAGTATCCTAATAAGTAGTAGCCATATCCCATTTTGTTAGCACAGGTTCAGGTTGTATTGTATAAATGGCCAAAGAGGTTGTGTTTGTAGTCTCGAGTGATTCACTATAATCCATTCGAGATAAGAAGTCGATGAGTGCATGATGAGTACCCGATCAGTGGATGATATCGAAGTCAAACTCCTATAAGAAGAGGACCCATCAGGTCAATCTTTTGGTGCACAGCTGATTTTGTACTAAATACATCAAAGCAACATCATCTACATGGAAAATAAACTTCCAACCCAAAAGATAATGGTGAAATTTCTTTATTGAATCGGTAAATCCCAAACACTCTCTTTCAGTCACAAAATAATTCCTTTTGGACTAGGCAAGCTGATGACTAGCATAGTACATTGGGCCATACCATTTATCAGTAATTTTTGTAAGAACACTACCAATAGCTATGTCCGATGTGTCTACAAAAACATATAATGGCAATCCTCGTTCGATGCTTGCAGAATTAGAGATTGGGTTAATAAGACTTTAAGACAATCAAAACGGGTATGGCACTCTTCGGTCCATCAAAAGTTATTTTGCAGAACATTAATTAATTTATTTAAAGGAATAATAAGGTGTGCTAATCACTACAAATGAAGTCCATGCCACCTGATTCGACCCAAAAAGTGAAGGACTTCTTTGGTTGAGCTGCATCGAGGATGTCTTTAACTTTATCAAGCTCGACTTGAATTCACTGGGCCAAAATGAAATGGCCAACCATCTTACCACATTGTACAAGAAACACAGATTTTGTCGAGTTTAAGCACAATTGATACTCATGATATTTTCAAAATATGGACATAATTCTAGAAGATGAAGCTTTGTGGCCAGACACCAAGAAGTCATCCAAAAAAATGCACATGAAAGTGGTCAAGTATGATGAGAAAATATCCAATGTTGAAAAGTTCTAGGAGCATTCCTAAGACCAAACCACATTACAATACATGCATAAACTCACCAAGAAGTAATAAAGGTCATTTTTTCTATATCTACGGCAGTCGTGCACACTTGATTGTAACCACTATAACCATCTAAGAAGGAATATATTTTGCATCCATCGGCGTCATCCAACATACTGACGAGGGTAAAGGAAAAGCATCGAGTACAATGACCTTTTTCAATTTACGGTAGTTGACACAGATTTGTAACTATTTATTTTTTTCGGTATTATAACTATCGATGAAATCCACTCTTTGTGCTCAATTGGAATTATAAAACCCACATGAAGTAATCGATCAATTTCGTCCTTGACAAGCTGTGTGTAATTGGGATTCATCCTATAATTGGTATGTTAGATTGGTTTAGCATCCGATTGAAGAGCAATACAATGTTGGTATATCCAAGGGTCTAATCCTTTCATATCTTGATAATCCCAAGCAAATACATCTTGGAATTCTGTTAATAATATAAGTACTTCCCTCCAATCCTCACTGGTTAGTAGGTCACTAATCTTAACTCGTCATGGCTTATCCTCTATGCCTAAGTTGCAAGTAATCAACTGGCCCTCGATGATATATTTTTGTTTTTGCTTATCTTCAAAATCTTGCCAAGCCACATTAGTATCGGTATGGGGTTAGGAAACGCATCGCATATCTCTAGTACCTGGTCAGGCACACAGGTCACCGCACATGTCAAAGGAGACCAATGATCTAGTAACGGCTATAAGTCAACTATCTTGAGAGATAATAGATAGCCATTGGCTTTCAAAAAGTCAGCTTCCTTGTCATCTATCAACCCATCCAGCATGTGAATTGGTTCGACAATGTGAGGGAGTGCATGAATGTCATGAGATTGCATCGTATCTAAGGGGACCCAATATTCATAATGCTTACATTTTACCACTAACTCTTTCTTAGACCAATCTTGTAAAATCTTGGCTTGTTTAAGCCAGGGTTGATCAAACAAGAGATTGTAACCATAAGTGTCTTCTTGTAGATCTAATACCACAAAGGTCATGGGGAAGACTGCTCCTTGAAGCATAATGGGAATATCTTTCACCAGCCCACTGGATGAACCCAAGACTAATCAACCATTCTAATGAAAAACATAACTGGTTCTATATTCTTCCATCCTATCTTTTGACAAAGAGCATAGGTCACCAAATTAACATCAGAACCACTGTCCATTAAGACTTTATCAATGCAATGATTCTTATGCCACACCATAATAAGTGAAATAGCATGGCCTATGGTTTCAACTTCTGGTTGTAGAGTGGCTATGCAAGCATCTGTTCGCTCATGCTTTACACTGAAATGTTGTTCAAATTGTTCCCTAACTTTTGGTACTAGTGATAGAAGGTGATGGGTGAATTTTTTAAGATCCTCCAAAGGTCATCATCCGTTGGAGTCTGTAAAATCACCGGAGCACTTTCTTGCACAAGTTGTGATACTAGTTCTTCAGCTATGGATGGATTTGATTCTCAAGAGATCGGATCTGGTGTAGGGAAGACTGGCTGCTCTTGAGTTGCCCATTTTTGCACTCTTTGCGCCATCCGTGTCCGTTCTTTAAATCTTGGTTCATAAATGGCTGACATAGGTTATAGAATTTTTCTAGATTGAGTCTAAATTGAAGCTACCTTTGGTTCTTTTTCAGTGATGATTACTAGGTTCATCATTGGCATCACTCTGTCTTTATGGTGCTTATCAGACTCTTGCTCTTCCTTGCAATTATGGTATATGTGCCCAACTTGCCACAAAAGTAACATCTGATAGGCTCTCATGGTAAAAATTTTGATGTTCCGACATGTGACTATGTTGGTCGTTGTAACAGACCTTGCTACGTCCTTAGCTGATTGTACCTTTGATATTGTGTATTGTGCATTTATGGTGGTACATAGGTATTTGATGATGCTTGTTCTTGAATGATTGCATTTATGATTACTCAATTCTGGGCTTGAGCATTATACAAGAAATATGATCTATCATGATTATCGGCATTACAGATTGCACAATGCATTTGGTTTAGCCCGTAATTTGTTGCAATATATATAGGATTCTTACATTTCACACAAAATATTTTTTTTGTTAAACTCGCACCTTTGTCCTTCAAAACTACAACCCATTCAAGATCTTTAGCAAACTTGATGTCTTCATGCTCTAGTTGCAAGGCTTGGTCCACTATAGTGTCTAGAGGTAATCCTCTAGTGCTTCACATGATCATGATTTGTTTCAATTGTGGATTTAATCCGTTAATAAACCATTGTGTGATTACATCATGTAGTAACTTACTTTGTATCAGTAAATCGTAAATGCATCTAAAAAATTGTAGCATAATCTTGGATTGACTAATTAGGTTTTTGTCTATTGTCCTACACAAAGTCAAAAATTTGAGCAAGATTTTTCTTGGACCAAAATCTTTGTAAAAAGGAATCCTTGATAGCTTCAGACTTAGTAAAATCATCTATATCATACTCTACAAGCCACATTGTTGCTTCATTCACCAACATTGTTTGAAAAACTCTAGCTTTGTCTCCATCATTCACCATAAAATTTATCATGCTTTTGAATATGTCAAAATTAGCTTCAAACACCCATACGTGAGCATCTAGATCATCCACAGGGAATCCTCCAAACTTGGTATAAGTGACTCCCATCAGATAATATCTTCTATGTTCATTATTTGCCATTCTTTTAATGTTGGATCTTACCACCATAAGAGGAATTCTTTATACTGATTCTCTTCTTGCCACTGCTTTACAGTCGCGATTGCTTTAGATTTCTCCAATCATCTTGTTCCAAACCACGTAGATAGATACTCTCCTACCCTTTTGAGTAGGTTTTCGATTTCCAAGAGTTTTTCCTCCATCTACTTGTCGTCTGCCTTCACTTTCCAAATCTTTCTTCTGATTTTGACACCAGAATATTAGTAAGATCTACTGACTCTTCTTGGTTCTCTCCTTTGTATGCCAATATATCTCCAATATCTAAAGTGTTCTTTACTCCTTCAAAACTTTCTCCTTCAAATATTGACTCCTCTTTTATCCTTTCACTTTGTTGATGATCCTTCGTTCCTTACCTGCACTTTTCGGTTGATCTTTTCTTACAAAACCTGAATTCTAAAACGGATGCATGGACTCATACAGGCATTTTATATTGTTCATATCATGAATATTCTACACCCAAGCATAGAGCTGGCATAAACTAGTCTTCTTATCTTCACTTTTTGATCTCCACGTCTTTCAATCTCTACTCTTACGAACTCCTCTCCCCAATGGGATTGCCAAAGTGTTGCCAAAATGCTTGTTTCATTAATAGATACATGAAAGGTTACATTGATTCGATAAATTGTTTCACAAAAAACTAAAGAAATACAAAAAATAAGGATTGTCTCACCTCACTACCTAGTAGCCTCTTTCTTGAGCATAGCCTTTTATCTATCAACTATTCCATCAGGCTTATGCTTCAGCTTGTATACCCACTTAGTGCCTATGGCCTTGTTGCAAGGAGGCAAGTCACATAAAGACTAGGTATCATTTTTAATAATAACATCATATTCTAATTGCATAGCAACCATCTAATTTTCTGAATTTTGTGCTTCATCAAACGAAATTGGCTCATTCTCATCACAAAGACTAGAGGCAGCCATAGCATAGCAATTCGATGCAAAAGAAGCACTATGAGAGCCTAAATGAGTACGATATGAAATAGGGTGCATCTAATTTTCTATCTTGCAAAGTTTGCACCAGCCATTCAGGCATAGTTTATGCCTCCTCTATATCAGTTCTCTCATCAATAAGTGCATCATGTAAATCTACATCAGAATTAAAATGATCTACATCATCATGTGAAACTTGTAAAGGCTGAGAAATTGCCTCATTCAGACAAGCACCTAGACTATCCACTTGTGAAAAGAGGAAGCAAAGTATCATACACATCTTTGGAGCTAACTGATGTCTCTTTAGTACATGAAAGTAATGGTTGAATAGCATCTTCCGCAAAAACAACATCATGGCTAACCAAAATGCATTTAGTCTATGATTGATACAAGTGATAGCCTTAACTTTCATAGCTATACCCAATAGAAATACATTTCACCACTTTATCATCCAATTTCTTGTATTGTTGTTCAGGTACTAATGCATATGCGAGACAACCAAATATACGTAGGTGAGCAATAGATGGCTTGCGACCATGCCAAGCCTCATATGGAGATAGACTGCAATGCTTTAGTGGGACACTTGTTAAGTATATATGTTGTACACATAAGAGCCTCAAGCCAGAAACTTTGCAGTAAAGCCTAACTCTTGACCATACACCTCGCCATGTCCATGAGTGACATGTTCTTCCTTTCATCAAATCCATTCTATTGAGGTGTATACGGCACTAGTTACTGATGTTTTATCCCGTGTTTAGCTAGAAATGCATTAAAATCAAAAGACATATCTTCCCTCCCTCGATTAGATTTACATGCTGATAGATTTTCAGCCAAAATTAGAAATAGTTTGAAGCACATAAACACTTCGAACTTTTATTTTAGAGGATATATCCATGCATTCCTAGAAAAATCATCAATAAAAGTCACTAAGTAAAGATAGTTCCCAAAAGAGGGTGTTTGCATATGACCACAAACATCACTGTGAACAAGCTTCAATCTTAGAGTAGCTCATATTGAACCATCTTTTGGGAAGCAAGAATGCTCCATTTTGTCCAAAATACAGCCTTTAGAGACATGCTTACTAGGTGCCTCAAGTCTGTAGAGAGACACCATTTCAGATTTCTATAGGCATATCAAACTAGCAAATTTTAGATGACCAAAGCATGCATGGAAAAGCTTTGCATCTGACATAGCCTGAGAATCTTGAATTGCACATGCTAAATCATTCACAAATTTTTCATAATCTATGAGCTTATACAACCCAAGACATAAAATCCCAGAAATAATAATGACATTACCATTTGATAGATCATCAATTGTACATCTGGCATCGACAAATTTCACAATCAAGACAATCTTGGTTAATGCTAAAATTGATAATAGATTTTTCTTGATCCTTGTCACAAATAAAGCATTTGACAATGTAAAAGAATTACCATCAATAGTAGTCAAAATGATCTTACCAACTCCCATGACAGGATAAGAAGCATTTTTGGTGCATGTGACAACATTCCCTATAAGGGCAGGCTCAAGTGAAGTGAAGAAATTGTGTTGCAAGGTAATATGTTTGGTTGCCCCACTATCAAAGTAAACATATGAGTCTATTGCAGACATACATTGTTCATGAGAAGGTGGGTCATAACTGCAAATAGTAGTAAATGCCCATTCTTCATTCTACACAAGATTTGCAGACTGTGATTTTGGTGTAGAGGCTTCTGCAACAACCATTCCAACCTCTTTTTTATTTGCCTATTTTGCAGCCAATTTTGGATTATTCTTTATGACATGATCATTTCCTTTATAGTATTTGCAAAATAATTTTTACTTTCTGTTTTCTTCTCGTCTTTTTCATCCTTCTTTGATTTTGCAAAATTATTAGATTTTTGCTCACTAATAGATAAGCTCCATTTACCTTTGCCCTTCTAATTAGCCAGGAAAGCTTGATCCGCAACACGCATAATGTATGTGTTTTGCCTAGAATGATCGTCTTGCAACAGAACAGAGACTAACTCCTCAAATGTTAGAGCATTTGGATTGCCTTTCATCATCAATAGAAGAGTAGAAGCAAAACTCTAATATGAATCTGGAAGACCATTCAGAATAGTTTGCACAAGTGAACTATCAGGCAAGACTTTATCAATAGAAATCAAATACTCCTTCAAATCTTTGATCTTTTTCAAAAAACTATCCATGGAATCTCCTTCATCATGTGCTCTCTCTCCAACTGTTTTCGGAGGTAAGCAACATGAGCCTCATTCCTTGCCTGGTATATAAAGTTTTAAGTGTATACCAAGAACCCTTTGTTGTTCTACAAGAGTGAATGTGAGGAATAATGGCATGTTTGACAGACAAGGCTATTAATGCATGTGCCTAAGCATCTCTACCATGCCAACAAAGTTTCTCTGCAATAGGTGCAGTAGGAACCACACCACAAATAGGACCTAAAAAATATTGTTATCTTCAATGCCATCTCTGTCAGCTTCAATGAGTGTATTTGCAGTTGTAATAGGAAGTTTTTCAACACCTTGCATAATATCTACACCATTAGGCAATGATCTTCATGCCTATGGCATTGTACAACAGTGTTCATTAATACATATATCTACATTGTTCATTTCTGAGTTCTCTATCATAGTGTCTGAAAGTCTGTTAACTTGTGGAGATCATATCTCACTCATTTATCCACAAAATTCAAAGATCTATAGCTTGTTGGAACCAACTCAAATTTATCTACGGGCTATCAAAATTTGAAGCATTTCTATTCAGCCATGTCAGAGAAAAGTCCATCGAGGTGATCACTTGTCGAAGTCTGCAACAATCCTAAAATATCGGGGGTAAAGGTTTACTTGCTAAATTAATTTCTCTGAGCATAGTTAATCTTTTTAAGTGATTCCACTTGGAATAGTTAGCTTGCTAAGTAATTAGATACCCCTAAAAGGAATTTTTCCAATTCCTACTGTGTTGGTCATACTGAGCAAAAGATACAGCATGTGTCTAGTAAAAAATAGAAGGTTTTCTTGAAGTTTGAAGTTCAAAGTTGTCTGTTTTGATTCAACTTTTTCATACATCATTTCCAAAGTACATAGGCCATTTTATGGTGTCATTCGAGAGCTAAGAAGGTCCACTTATCAACTTTGAAGCATCAAAGGACTGGTACAAAGCAGGATTTGGCAATACCTACTCATTCTCTTGGAGTGTCCATCCATCATTCCCAACAGTGGTATCAGAGCGTTGCCACATATTAGAAACTGTAAGACATCCCAAGAGACTTGGGAAACCTTGTCATCTTATTTCTCTTCCAACATAAGGGCCAGAAAAAACCAATTGTGGATTGAATTCACCACACTAAGGAAGCAACCTAAGCAAGCTATTTCAAAGTATGTGACTAAGATTAAAGATGTAGCAGATCAATTAGCAAGCATAGGAGAAGAGATTGAAGAAGAGCAGATAGTAAGACAAGTGATCAATGGGATTAAAGTTGATGAAAAATGGGAAAGCTTCACCATTGCAATGGACCTATACATGGATATGCAAATTCCAGATCTTACCACTCTCATGGGGCAATTGTTCACTCATGAAGCCAAGCTCAACAATAATGGAGACTCATCCAAAGGTAATAGCTCTTCTGCCCTATACACTGATAAAAGTAAGTCTAAAAATAAAGGCAAGAAAAAGAAAGGAGAAGATGAAGGCACTACCTCCCAAGCCAACTATGCAGGGAGAGGTAGATCATCAAGAGGAAGGGGCAGAGGAAGTAAGCAAGGTATGGGGAGATCCTATAACTCCTCACCATGCAACATTTGTGGTTTATCAAATCATACTACAGATGAGTGTTTCAAGAATTACAAGAATGAGAGAGGAAGAGGATATCAAAGAGGTGGATACTCACAATCAAGAGGTAGATTCAACTATCATCAAGGATACAACAATAACTACAACAACAACTACAACAACAACTACAATGGCAACTACCAAGGAGGATTTATATCCAGAAAAGATTACAACAACTATACAGAAGAGCAAGATGATTCTCTTCTGATTATAAACATGACATCAAAACTAGGTACAAATGATGACCGTCTCTTCTACATTGACTCAGGATGCTCAAATCATGTGGCTGGCAATGTAGCTCTACTCACTGACCTTGAAGAACCAAAAGGTAAGCATCAAGTACAAGCAGGTGATGACACCAAGCACTCAGTAGTTAAAGTTGGAAATGTTAAGACTTGTGATGGAAATCAAAACTTGTTGAGTAGGGTACTATATGTACCAACCATTACAAAAAATTTTATGAGTGTTGGACAGATTGTGGAAAAAGGTTTGCAGGTTAGATTCAATCAATTTGGAGCATTTGTGGAAGATCCCAAGCATGGGTTCAAGAGAATTGCTAAAGGAGAAAAGGCAGGTAGACTTTTTACTTTTGAGCTAGAGACACAAAGAATATTGCACTCTATAGTTATAAAGATCAAACACTTTCAGAGCTTGAGATTTGGCATAAAAGGTTAGGGCATGTAGGAGAAAGACCCTTGAAACAGATATGCAGGGATCAATGTGTAATTGGAATACCTAATATTTCCAAACAACACATGATTTATAAATGTGGTGCTTATCAGTTTGGGAAGTCTCACAGGTTACCATTCTCAAGGAAAGGCTACATGCATGAGGACTACCTAGAACTTGTCCATACAGATGTATGGGGACCAAGCAAAGACCCCTCAATATCACGATCAAGGTACTATGTATCTTTTATTGATGATTATAGCAGATGGACTGTATTATACTTTATGAAGCACAAAGATGAAGTATTCAACTATTTTAAAAAATATCTTGCACTTGTTGAGAATCAGACAGGAAGAAACCTAAAGAGGCTAAGGTCAGATGGAGGAGGTGAGTACGTCTCCAATGAGTTTGAAGCATTCTTGCAGGACAGAGGAATCAAGAGAGAAATCACCACAAGGTATACTCCTGAACAGAATGGGATAGCTGAGAGAAGAAATAGATTGATTGTTGAAACAGCTAGGTCAATGCTAAATGAAAAGAAATTTCCTAACTACTTATAGGCAGAGAGTGTATCTACTGCCACTTACCTCATAAATAGGTTACCATCTAAGTCCCTTGATGGGATGACTCCCTATGAAGCATGGCATGGGAAGAGACCCTCACTTGATCATTGCAGGATATTTGGATGTGTAGCATATGTACACATTCCTTCTCAGATAAGAGGTGAGCTAGACCCTAAGGTTGAGAAGTGTATCTTTATTGGATATGATCTAAATCAGAAGGGGTACATGTTCTACAACCCTTCAAATAAGGGATTCATGGTTAGTAGAGATGTTGTCTTTGATGAAAATGATTCTTGGTATGAGAATGAATGCAGGAAGTTTAAACTACCCTATGACTTGGAGGAGGAGTTTCCAAGTCTTGCTAAGGAGGAACCTACTCAGAATGAAGACTCCAATTCAGATGATGAAGACATTATCAATCTTGAAGAGTTCAAGGCATGGAAGTCCAAAGGCAAACTCAAGATGAAGAAACTAGAAGACATACCTGAATCTTCAAATCAATCAATCAGAAGATCCCAAAGGGAGAGCAAAAAACCTATCAGATATGGGTATGACACCTCTCTTGTTACTAAACATTATGTGTATCTTGCCAAAGACTTGTCAATTGAAGAACCAGGATCATATGAAGAAGCCATGACCAAGACAGAATGGAAAGCAGCTATGGATGAGGAGATTGAAGCACTCAAAGAAAGTGACACATGGGAACTAGTACCAAAGAAAGAGGCTATGAAGGTAATTGGATCGAGATGGATCTATAAAATTAAAAGAAATTCTGATGGGTCAATAAAGAGGTACAAAGCCAGATTGGTGGCCAAGGGTTTTGCACAAACCCAAGGCATTGACTATGAAGAAACATTCTCAACTGTAGCCAAGATGCCAACCATCAGGGCATCGGTAAGTGTGGCTGCATCTAAAAATTGGAACATGTATCAATTGGATGTAAAAAATGCTTTCTTGAATGGATGGATTTCAAAGGAGGTATATATGTCACAACCTCCTGGCTATGAGGATCCAAACAAGGTAACTTATGTGTGCAAATTGAATAAAGCTCTTTATGGATTGAAGCAGGCACCTAGGGCATGGAATCACAGGTTGACCACATACCTTCAAAACCAAGGTTTTGTCATGAGCAAGGCAGACACTTATCTATTCATCAAAAGAAGTAATTCAGAGGTAATACACCTATGCGTATATGTTGATGATATCATACTTACAGGTAATGATGTCAATGGAATCAAGCAAATCAAGAACCAGATGATGAAGGAGTTCAAGATCAATGATCTTGGTTTACTAACTATTTTCTTGGACTTGAGTTAGTCTATACTAACTCTGGGATCTATATTACTCAGAAAAAATACATACAGGATATGTTGAAGAAGTTTCATTTGCAGGATGCCAAAGTTGCAAGTACTCCAATGGAGGTAAACCTAAAACTAAGTGCCCATGAAGGTGATGAAATTGATGACATTACAGGATATCAAAGCATAGTAGGAAGCTTGAACTATGCTACCTTAACAAGGATAGATATTGCATATGGAGTTAGTGTGCTAAGTCAGTTTATGCACAAGCCAAGGGTACCTCACTTAGAAGCTTCCAAAAGAATTCTAAAGTACCTCAAGGGTACTCAACATCATGGTTTGTATTTCCCTTACACTTCATACTTGGATATCAAGATTTACTCAGATGCAGATTGGGCTTGGCCATCCAACCAAAGTTACTCTGTAGTAGATGCAATAGGAGCCACAACATGGCAAGGAAATTGACAATCAACATCTTCAACACCATTTGCATCACCTTTAATAATTGTATTTGTAGGTGTAGTAGGATGCTTTTCAACACCTTGCACAATATTCCAATTGTTTTACCAATCCATGATACATCATATATGCCCAGAATGGGTAATTAATTCTATCCTACTTATTCACAATAGCCAGCATACAAATACCATTTTTTTCATCCATGGCCAATGAATAAATACCTTGATGCAAAAAAAAATGATTGTTTCTCAAAAAGTTGAATAGAAATACTCCATTAAGCTCACTCCACTAGACTTGTAGCAAACTTCTATGTGCTTGTAGTGGTGAACAGAAACTTGTATACACATGTGGCACAAATTGCTTGCATAGTTGCTATGATACTGTATAGGGAGGTTGAAACGAGCTCAAATCAATATTCTGACATCACAAAGCAAAGGAGTTTTGAGGTCTAATTGCCCCAAGTATGCTCATCAATTTTTATGCAATTCTGATATTGTGATTGGAGGGGTGTCGACGATGCCCTAGCTGAAGCGAAGGCTTGCTTTGATACTGATTATTAGATTTTGAGGTCTCTAAAATCCCATCAAAATCACAAAGAAAAGAAGCTTAGAGCACAACATAATACAGAACGTATTGCCAAGTGAAAGTGTACAAAGATAAGCCACTTGTTAGGATTATGCACATTTATACAAGCCGAGGGAAAGAAATCTCCTAAAGAGGGAAAAAAGTGCCCCGATGGTCCTAAATGTGTTCACACATATAACAATTGATATATATCAATAGAAAATAAATTGAAAAGCTTGGAATGTTCACCCTAGTCATAATGGTGCTCATGAATTGCTTCATGCAAGAGCACAAATATAAAGATATACTTGTACCCTATCATCATCATCTACATTAAAAGCACGATATGCAAGTGATTCACACATGCTTTTTATTTTAAGATTGTATTCACTTACCAACCTACTTATCTTCTCTAAAATGTATCCCTCATTCTATAATTATAGATTTCATGCTACAAACCCATTGATAGATGGAATTAGATCATGCCCAAAATTTGGAAAAAACTCTCTTTTTTGTTCATCCCACTCTTCTATTCTACCCTCACACTTCTTTATCTACGACCACTACCTATACCTACCCTTAATGGTTGTTTACTACCTTTCTTGTTGGAGGCATGCTTCTTAAACAATATGATTAATTCTATTTTTAGCAATTTTATTTTATGATTCTCCTACACGTCCATAAGATCCATAAAGTTCATTGGGATGTTTGTGTTTAAAAATGGTACCTTGTTGGTCTTTTAGAATTAAACTTCATCTCTCTTAATATCGCCTCTAAATGGTTTTCAGAGCCTATTCTTCATTCTACTTTTGGGTAGTTCTCTAAGAATTCCTATCTTCGATTTCCCCTCAAGTCATGTATTTCTTAGAGGGGTTTTGAATTCCTCAATCTCTACCTTAGTTCTATTGATTTCTCTCCAATGTGCTCCCCTCTTCTTAAGGATTTATGGAACTCTTATTTCATTATCAAGCAACTTTAGAAGTCTTGTATTGGTCGCACATAATGTGATCAATTTTTTCCATGCCTTCATTATAGATCCATGAACTCACACAAAGATGCATTACAAGAGTACATCAACATCAGTAGGAGAATTCTTACATTAAACTATTACCCAAGGAGACAAGGGCATGGTATGGTGACCACAAGCATAAGATGATAGAGAGTGCACATGCATGAGCACATATATGCAAAGAAAATGCATGCACACACAAGAGAAAGAAGAGAAGAACATTGGACGACTTAAATTGAATGGCTCATAAAATGTTCATACCACATTCAAGGATTTTTCTCAGGTTTTCGCAAGGAATATCTCATTCGAGATTGTCCTAAAAATCGTGCTAATGTTTCAAAAGTGGCACGAGTCAATGTGGTAGGCATAGTAGCAAGACCCAATAGAGGATTAGCATAGATCACCCCAGTTCAAATAGTTACTTGAGCTCAGACTTTAAATCAACTTGAGAACCAAGAACAGGAAAAGGATGTTGGTTGTAGTGAGTTAGACAAACCTAGTAAGAAGAAGTCTAGAGCTTAGAAAGAGACTCGGGATAAGATAGTCATTTAGGTGTACCACATAGTAAAAGAATCCAAAGGACATAAGATTTTTACCCATGTAAATAGACATTGATACCTTTGCAATGAAACCTTAATCATGGGCATTTGACTCTTAAGCTATGAGAATCAAGGTCTACAAATTATGGTAACTTGAAGATTACAAAATAGAGAAGAAGGGCAGTGAGCAAAATGTAGATTCAAGTTGAATGTATATTCATCTATCATATATACTTTTAGAGTGTTTAAATACAATCATACATCTCTTCTCGTGATATTCCATGACTCTAACAACCAAGATCATCCAAAATACCTCATGGGAATAGTTAGTTGTCACTCATTCCCTTTTTTGTACAATCTAGGAGATGAGGAATCAAATCCAAATTGGTCTTATTTTTTATAGGAGGTTTCAACCACTTGATTTGTGATTTTACACCTCATATTACATCCTCAAATAAAAGGTAAAAAACATGAGTAACCATGGGACAAGGACACGGACATGGACAGGGACAGGGACAGGGAGTGGGAGAAGGAGAGGGAGAGGGAGAGGGAGAGGGAGAGGGAGAGGAAGAGGGAAAGGGACAAGGACAGGGACAGGGACAGGGATAGGGACAGGGACACGGACACGGACAGGGACAGGGACAAGGACAATGACAGGGACAGGGACAGGAGAAGGAGAGGGAGGGGGAGAGGGAGAGGGAGGGAGGGAGGGGGTATGATGATTTGTTGCAAGGGGAGGCCTTGTTTTCTGATCTCGCAAGGACACAGACAATCATGAAGTTAAAGGGTCACACAGACAATCATGAAGTTAAAGGGTCACATCCCCTTGAGCTACTCGGGAACAAAGAAGGACTTAGATGGAATAGCTCATAGGTCAGATGTGTTGTGGAATCGAAACTTAATCTGAAAAGATTAAGGGGAAATCATCAATCAAAGATTGACCCCATGGTAGTTGTTTTCAAGTCTAAATGTTGGTGCAAAGATGATAAATGAACCTCCATTGTAATGTACATCCAAAGCCCCTTTTGAATGAGCGGGTAAGATGAAAAAGGGACGGCGCATTGTCTACCCTCCCAGCTATGAAGGTTCCAAGATCCAACAAGGATTGATGGGGAGCGCTCCCATTATCAAACATCTACCCATGAACCAAGGGCCAAAAATGTTGGGTGTGTGAGAGAGTCGGAAAGCACAAATAGAAGTACACACAAGAGTGAAGAAGAAGATCGGTTCATGAAGAAAGACAATGGTTGGAAGAGCTCTCTACATAACAATGATCGGTACTATAAGGATGAGTCAAATGAGAGCTATAAGGGAATCCCTAGCACTATGTACCACCACATATGAGTATATCATGTACATGTGGTTAAATGGGGAAAAAACCCCTAGCCAGCACTAGAGTAAAAAGTTCCCATGTATATAGAAATAGTTCACGTCAAAGCTACTAAAGGTACACATAAATGTAATAAATCCCCTAGAGCGAGTGATGTAAACGTTTCCCTTGGAAGAGCTTTGGTAAATATGTCTGCCACATTATCTTGTACATGCACATATACCATATCAATATCTCTATTTCGAAGCCCCTCTCTCATATAATGATAATGAAACAAGATATGCATGCTCCTCCAAGGAAAAATAAATTACCATTAGTGGATACTCATGTATCATAATAAGCAGCCCAATCATTATTTGTAAAAGCATGCAAGCATGGTTAAACATCTCTACCATTAAAGAAATCCAAACTCAAACATACATGCGTATATCAAACATCCCACAGCTTGTTGATAAAGAGAAATATCAAACACATCATTTGCATCCTCAATTAAGAACCTCAATCTTATTTCCACTTGTGTTGAGATAGGCTTGTAATCCTCAAAACCAAAATGTTAAAGTAATTTTCAATATACTTTGCTTGATGCACAACAATTCTTCCCTAAACTAATACCAATTGGAAGCAAAGATAATACCTCAAAAGACCAAGATATATGACATCAAAATTATGTTGTAAATCAGCCATAAATTACCAATTTCCTCATCACATGACCTTGTCGAGAGAATATCTTCAACATAAAGAACAAGTACTATAAGATCAACCCCATCTTTATGTATATAAAGTGTGCTTTCAATTGGACTACATGTAAAATCAAGAGCAATCAAGTGTTTATGTATTATGTCATACCATGCACGTGGATCTTGCTTAAGTCCATACAAGGCTTTATGCAAGCGATAAACCATATGCTCTTGATCTTTGATGATAAATTTAAGAGGTTTCTTCATATAACCCTCTTCTTAGAATTGTCATTAAAGAAAGTTCTTTTTATATCCAATCGATGCACTTTCCAACCATGATGGACAACAATGCAATCATAGAATGAATGATTGTCATGCATGAACTAGATTCAAAAGTATTGTCATAATCAATGCCATATTTTTGCGTATAACATTTTGCAATTAATCTACCTTTGTAGTGATCAATGCTACCATCAAAATTTCTTTTAATCTTGTAAACCCACTTAGTAACAAAGGCTTTCTTACCTTTGGGCAATTCATATGACTCCCAATTACAATGTTTGTGAATAGAATCCAATTTTGATTACATTGCACTCATCCAATTTAAATCATCACATGCATCTTCAAAAGTGAGTGGTTCTTGATGACATATAGTTGCAATAAGAGATATATCTACAAAGTCACTTGATGCATGGTGAGAGCTTGATCTTGTTCTATCAAATAAAGGATCATTCAATTTGCTATCTTGCAATGTCTTTTGTAGCCATTTTGGCATAGATTGTGCATCTTTGATAGAAATGCGTTCATGTAATACATCATCAAAATGTACATCAAAAGTAGGTTGAACATCATGCTGATTTTTAGGCATGTGTGGCTATAAATTTTGCAAAACTTTTAGCAATGTTTAGCTGGACATTTTGGACCATGTTTTACTAGAATTTTCAACCATGCTTCTCTATAAATTTTGGGAATTTTTAGCCATGTTTGGATGGAGAGTTTCATCCATGTTTGTTTGAAAATCCTCAACTCTTTGAACCTCATTTGGATGGTTTACATGGCCATGATCAAGCGCACCACCTTGAAACAAAAGCATGAGTGTCAAACACATCTTGAGAACTAATGGTTGGTTGAAATCTGTATTCAAGTAAAAGATAAGCTGAATTTTCAACAGATACCACATTTGTACTTGCAATGATTTTGTTATTCAATGGATGGTATAATTGATAAACTTTACTCTCACTACTATACCCAACTAAAATACATTGCTTTTCCTTGTCATCAAGTTTGTGACATTGTTATGATGGCACAAGAGCATATGCCAAACAACAAAATATGCACATATCACTAATCTTTGGCTTGCGCCCATTCCGAGCCTCATAAGGTGTAATGACTCTCAATGCTTTTATAGGATAATGGTTCAATACATATTTTGCACACATGATTGCTTCCATCTAAAACTTGTATGGAAGATGTTTTCTTTAACCCTACATCGTGCCATTTCAACAAGTGATCTATTCTTGCGCTCCACAACACCATTTTCTTGAGGTATATATGGCATTTTACCTCTTTCACAAGCATTAGATTCATGTGACATGTATTCAACACCATGATCCGTACAAAGATTCAAAATCTTATTCCACAAAAAAATTCAACCACATGTAAATATATTTTAAAGCAAGAGAATTTCTCACTCTTTGCTTTCATAGGATACACCCAAGTATAGCATGTTGCATCATCAATGAAGATAACAAAGTATACATGCTTGCCAAAAAAGATGGATTTCTCACTAGATCACATACATCACTATGAACATCATGTAGTATGTGTAGCACCATCTTTGCGAAAGGAAGCATGATGCATTTTCCCACTATACAAATTCGCATACATGCTTTCCAATGGACTCAAGTGTCAAAAAACCAATAGCCATATCCTCTTTTTTGCAATTAAAATAAAGTATTGAAGTTCAAATGAACAAAATGGACACGCCATAACTTTGTTTCAACCAAAGATGAAGTATGTGTGAGCAAGGCATTTGAGGCACTCTTTCATATGTATCCATGTGATACAAGCCATTGCATAATGTCTCGAGCATCACAATAACATCGCCATTGTTGAAATCATGAACCATAAATTTGTTATCAACAAAATGCACATGAAGTTCTACACTAGCAATAGTAGAAACTAAAATCAAGTTTTCCTTGATACCGGTACATAGAATGCATTCTTGAGAGTAACAATACCTCCATTTGCAATCACAAACTCAATTTCCCAAACTCCAATAATAGGATAAAAAACATTGCTTGCACATGCAAAATTTTTTGCATGAAGTGATATGATTTGAAGCACCACTATCAAAAAACCAAATCGAATCAACCTCATCCACAATGATACGTATGCAATATGATGAATCATAATGACTTTTAACAACACATGCTCAAACATCTTGAGCAACATTAGCTTCATCATTCTTTGCATTAGATGTATTCTCAACATTAGACCAGACGAATTCTTTCTTCTTTTCATTACACCTGGTAATCTTTCTACATTCATCAATGGTATGTCTAGCCTTTTGGAAATACTTGCATCTCTTCTTCTTTTGCACATCACCATCAAGAGAGAAAGAAGTGGAAAGGGAAGATAAGGGCTTTGGTTTTGATGAACCCAAAGCTCATACTTGTTTTTTTTCCTTTTTTGTAATAGCAAGTAGGAAACCACTTCAATTCACTCTTGATTGCTTTTCTTGCAAAACAAGAACTTCGTCAAAAGTATACATATTGGATTTCCTTTGGTAACCAAAAGAAGTGTAGTAGAAAAGCTTTGAAAAGATTCTCAAAATCCTTTGAGTAATGTAGAAATGAGTGATGCATCCAAAATTATTTCATCAATGTTTGCCGATTACTCTTTCAAATCCTTTATGCGTGTAACATATACATCCACTAAATCATTTTAAGCATGCATACATCTTCAAGTTTCTTTCTTAAGTAAGCAACTCATGCCTCATTATACACCACATACAAAGAAGCAAGAGTATCCCAAGCTTGTCTTGAAGTAGTGCATGATTGGATGTGTGAAATAATATATTGTTTCACAAGGGAAATCAATGCATGAGCTTGTCTTGAAGTAGTGCATGATTGGATGTGTGAAATAATATATTGTTTCACAAGGGAAATCAATGCATGAGCTTGAGCATCCTTTTTCCATCCCATCCAAATTGCTCTAGTGTATGTGGAGAATCATAGTCACTATACTCGAAGAAGAACCTAAATTTATGATAGTAGGCTATGTAGTAGAAGAACCATCGAGTCGCTTGTCAACATCTGCCACTATGTTCCATACTTGCTTTGCAACAAGAACATGCTTCATTATATAAGAACACATTGGATAGTTGGTCCCATCAGGCTTATCTTCAGCATGAAGCATGCAAAAAAGTCATTGTTGCTCATCATTCCACCAAAGAACTCAAAAGTAGCAAGATATGAACTTTAACAAAAGCTAAAATGCAGCTCACAATCTCTAACATCGATGGCAATCTGATCGCAAGAATGGCTTTGGAAGGGGGGAAAAACTCAAGCGCACTTGGTGGAAATATTCTCTCCGTATTCAAGGTTTGTGGAAGCATACAAACAACACAAGGAAGAGGAAGGAGCTTGGAGCAATACGGAATGTATTATCAAGTGAATTTATAAAGACAAGTGATCCATTAGGGTGATATTTATCAAAAAATTATCCATTGAATCTCCTTCATTCATATGCTCACTCTCCAATTGTTTTCAGAGGTACGCAACAAGATCCTTATTTCTTGTCTGGTATATGTTGTATGAATATCCCAAGCATCTTTTTCTAATTTGTAAGAGTGAATACGAGGGATAATGGAACATTTGACAGGAAAAGCTATCAACGCATATGCTTGTGCATCTATACCATTCAAACAAAGTTGCTCTGCATTAGGTGCAGCAAGAATTGCCACACGACCAAAAAAATTGAAAGATCCTCATCTTAAAGATCATCTACATCACCTTCAATCATTGTATTTGCAAGTGTAGTAGAACATTTTTGAACACCCGACACAATATTCCACAAGCCCTTTTGCTGCTAATACATGACACATCATGTATGCCCATAATGGGTAATTCCTACCATCTAACTTATCTTCAACAACCACATATGAAATACATCATTGCTTTCAATCATGGCAAGTGACTAAATACCCTAATGCGAAAAATTGATTGTATCTCAAAAATTTGAATAGAAATACCCAATCGAGCTCTGCTAGACTTATAGTAGACTTTGAGTCGTTTGTACTAGCAAAATGAAATGTGTATCTATGTTTGGCACAAAGGAATGAAATTTCTTCCACACTCACCGCAATAGTGCATTCGGAGGCCAAAATGAGCTCAAATAAAAATTTTGTCGCGACAAAGTGAAGCAATTTTGAGCTCCTAATTGCCTCGAGTATGCTCACATATTTTTGTGTGATTCTAGGACTACGACTGGAGGGGTGTCAATGATGCCCTTTAGAAAGCAACGACCTACTTTGATACTAATTTTTGGGTTCGAGATCTACGAAAGCACACAAACATCACAAGGAAGAAGAAGAAGAAGATGATGATGATGAAAGAAGAAGCTTGGAAAACAACACAAAGAACCTCCTAAAGAGAGAAAAAAGTGCCCCGTCAGTCTTAAGTGTTGGGAGTGATGGTTGGATGCACTCAAGAAATGAGTTGGTGCTGCTATACCTGCTTCTCACCAGCCCTCCTTTGATTCCAGAAATGCTTAGTACACACCTTGGTCTTTCAAATGATACCAAGAAAGCATATATGTGCTTTGCAAATGATTTGTGTAATGACCAAATCAAAACAAAGAACTTTGCACTTCAAAAATTCTAGAAAACTTGCTATTTCTGTAATGATACCTGCTCAGTGTTATGCTTAGTGTGACCAGCACACTTGCAATTGAAACAATTCCTTTTGGGAGTATTAAAGTACCTTAATAAGCTACCATTTGCAAGTGGAATGAGAAGAAATGATAAACCACATCCAGAGGAATTGATTTAGCAAAATTATGATTACCCCCGACTTTTTAGGAGAGTTGCAGAGATAGACCAGAGGTGACTTCGAAGCCGATTTCTCGAAAATGGCTGAATGAAATCTTCTGAAATTTTGTATGCTTGTAGAAGACCTTGAGCTGGTTCCAGCGAACTATTAAGCTCTTAATTTGGTTCAGTGAGCACTGAGAAATGCTCCTTGGAAGTTGACAGACTTGAAGTAGAAAACACAGAGAACCAGATATGATGAATGTGTAAATATCTATTGATTGATATGATTGTACAAGCACATTAGCATGACAAGCATGGCTAATTTAGGTATGGTAGTGTAGGCTATGATGTAGCACTAACACATACACATTTACAAGAGAAATAAGCCTCGGGAGTTGAGCTGAATTGAGTGACACACCCGCGACTTTTCCACTTCATCTTTTATAGAAGTTTTGTGATCATTTGAATTTGAAATTCAAATCTAGGCTCCCTAGAATATCTCTACTAAAAGTAGGGAGATATTCTCTCCATTAAATCATCCTCTTTTCCACGACTAGTTAGGTAGGTAAGTGATTACATGAGATGCCAAGTCACTAAGGACTTTTACAATGGGTAAAAAGTAATAACACATAAGACTGAGTTCCTATGGTTCTTTCTTCTCATAGATATATCTTTCAAGGGTTCCAAGCCAATCTTCCAAAGTTCCAAGCTAAGTGTGAAGGCTTGTAATGCACCAACAGCTCCCCCTCAAGCCAAACACTTTGGCTTAAGTCTTCATCTTCAATCTTCAATTACTTCCTGCAATCCAATCATGGATTTGAATCTGCATAGCTTGTTTCCATCCAATGCCTTTGTAAGTAGATCTGCACATTGCATATTAGTAGACACATATGTCAATTGAATGTCTTTACTAAGCAACTTCTCTCTCAAATAGTGGTAATGAACCTCTATGTGTTTGGTTCTGGCATGATATATTGGATTAGCTGCAAGGTGAAGAGAGCTAGTGTTATCTCCAAAGATGATTGGTGGCCTTGTATATAGGCCTAACTCTGTATATAGAAGCTTCAACCAGATAGCTTCTTGAGTGGCATTGGCAAGCCCTCTATACTCTGCTTCAATGGATGACAATGCCACTGTAGGTTGTTTCTTGGCTGACCAAGAAATAGGCTTATCTCCTCCAAAACAAATGTATCCTGAGGTGCTTCTCCTATCATCCTTGCATCTTGCCCAATCTGCATCTGAATAAACCTTAATGTCAATATCTAATGTATATGGAAAATACAAACCATGGTTCTGAGTTCCATTCAAATACTTCAAGATCTTCTTTGCTGCCTCTAGGTGAGGTGTCATTGGTTTGTGCATGAATTGACTAAGCACACTAACTCCATATGCTATGTCAATTCTTGTCAAGGTAGCATAGTTCAAACTACCTACCACACTTTGGTATCCTGTGATGTCTTGGACTTCTTCTCCTTCATGAGCACTTAGCTTTAGGTTGACCTCCATTGGAGTAGTTGATACTTTAGCATCCTGCAAACCAAACTTCTTGACCATATCCTGTACATACTTCTTTTGAGTGATATATATACCTGAGTTGGTGTAGACTAACTCAAGACCTAAGAAATACTTCAATAATCCAAGATCACTAATCTTGAATTCTTTCATCATCTGTCCTTTGATGTGCCTAATCCCATTTACATCATTACCTGTAATGATGATGTCATCAACATCAACACACAAGTAGATTACCTCTGTACTACTTCTCTTTATAAACAGAGAAGTGTCTGCTTTACTCATCACAAATCCTTGGTCTTGGAGGTAGGTTGTCAACCTGTAATTCCATGCTCTAGGTGCCTGCTTCAACCCATACAGAGCCTTCTTCAATTTACAAACATAATTTACCTTCTTGGGGTCTTCATAGCCAGGTGGTTGTGACATGTAGACTTCTTCAGATATCCATCCATTCAAGAAGGCATTCTTGACATCTAATTGGTACATGTTCCAATTCTTGGATGCAGCTACACTCACCAATATTCTGATAGTTGGCATCTTGGCCACAGGAGAAAATGTCTCCTCATAATCAATGCCTTGGGTTTGTGCAAAACCCTTGGCTACCAACCTAGCTTTGTACCTGTTTATTGTTCCATCTGAATTCCTCTTTAGCTTGTAGATCCATCTGGATCCTATCACCTTCATAGAGTCCTTCTTGGGTACCAAGTCCCAAGTATCACTCTCCTTGAGAGCTTCCATTTCTTCATCCATAGCTTCTTTCCACTCTGGTTTGGTAATTGCTTCTTCATAGGTACCTGGTTCTTCATTCAACAAATCCTTTGCAAGATATACAGAATGTTTAGTTACAAGTGATGTGTCATACCCAAATCTAATTGGTCTCTTGCTTTCTCTCTGAGATCTTCTAATTGCTTGAGTTGAGGATTCTGGTATATCCTCTAGCTTCTTCATCTTCATCTTTCCTTTGGACTTCCAAGCCTTGAATTCCTCAAGGTTGATTGTATCATCATCATCTGAGCTTGATTCATCTTTCTGGATTGGTTCCTCCTTGGTGAGCTTTGGGAAATCTTCTTCCATATCATAGGGTAGACTAACCTTCCTGCAATCATTCTCATACCATGAGTCATTCTCATCAAAGATGACATCTCTGCTTACCTTGAAGCCTTTGTTTGTTGGGTTGTAGAATCTGTATCCCTTTTGGTTCAAATCATAACCAATGAAGATACACTTTTCAGCTTTAGGGTCTAGCTTTCCCCTTACCTGTGAGGGAATATGCACATATGCTACACAACCAAAGATTTTGCAATGATCCAGAGAGGGTCTCTTACCATGCCAAGCTTCATATGGTGTCATGCCATCAAGTGATTTGGATGGCAACCTGTTTATGAGATAGGTGGCAGTGGATACACTTTCTGCCCAAAGATAGTTTGGCAACTTCTTTTCATTAAGCATAGACCTAGCTGTTTCTACAATGAGTCTATTCCTTCTTTCAGCTACCCCATTTTGTTCAGGTGAGTACCTTGTAGTAATCTCCCTTTTGATGCCTCTTTCCTGCAAGAAATCTTCAAACTCATTGGAGAAGTATTCTCCTCCACCATCTGACCTTAGCCTCTTCAAGCTTCTTCCTGTTTGATTTTCAACAAGTGCAAGATACCTCTTGAAACAATTAAACACTTCATCTTTATGCTTCATAAAGTATAAAATGGTCCATCTGCTATAGTCATCAATGAAGGACACATAATACCTTGAACCTGAAATGGAAGGGTCCTTGCTAGGTCCCCAAACATCTGTGTGTACCAAGTCTAGGTAGTCTTCATGCATGAAACCTTTCCTTGAATAGGGTAACCTGTGAGACTTACCAAACTGACATGCTCCACATTTGTAAATCATGTGTTGCTTGGACACATTAGGTATCCCAAGCACACATTGATCCCTGCACATTTGCTTTAGGGTTCTTTCACCTATGTGCCCTAATCTCTTGTGCCATATTTCTAACTCTGAAAGTGTCTGATCCTTGTAATTATACAAAGCAATGTTCTTGGTGACTTCTAGCTCAAAAGTAAACAATCTACCTGATTTCTCCCCTTTGGCTATCTTTCTGAATCCATGTCTTGGGTCCTCCACATATGCTCCATGTTGTGTGAATCTGACCTGCAAACCTTTCTCCACAATCTGACCAACACTCATTAGATTCTTGGTGATGGTTGGTACATAGAGTACCCTGCTCAATAGGTTTTGGTTACCATCACATGTCTTCACATTTCCAATCTTAACAACAGAATGTTTAGTGTCATCACCTGTTTGTACCTGATGTTTTCCCTTGGGTTCTTCCAAATCAGAAAGTAATGCCACATTGCCAACTACATGGTTAGAACATCCTGAGTCAATATAAAATAAATGATCATCATTTGTACCTGCCTTAGAGGTCATATTCATGATCAATAGGGAGTCATCTTGCTCCTCTGTGTAGTTGTTGTAGTCTCTTCTATTTCTGAATCCACCTTGGTAATTACCATTGTGATTGTGGTTGTAATTGTTGTTGTATTGATTGTTGTATCCATTGTAGCTTTGATGTTGGTTGAATCTGCCTCTCCCTTGAGAGTATCCACCTCTTGAGTAGCCTCTTCCTCTCTGATTCTTGTAGTTCTTGTAGCATTCATCTGTGGTATGGTTAGACAATCCACAAATGTTGCATGGTGATGAGTTGTAGGGTCTCCCCCTACCTGACTTACCTCCTCTGCCTCTTCCTCTAGATGATCTACCTCTCCCTGCATAATTAGCTTGGGAGGTAGAGCCTTCTTCATCCTGTTTCTTCCCTTTACCTTTATCTTTAACTTTCTTATCAGCGTAGAGAGCAGAGGGGTTGTTACCTTTTGATTGATCTCCTGACTTTGTAAACTTTGCTTCATGTGTGAATAGTTGGCCCATAAGTGTTGTGAGATCTGGAGTATGCATGTCCATATAGAGGTCCATTGCAGTGGTGAAACTTTCCCACTTATCATCTGCCTTGAGTCCATTTGTTACTTGCCTGACTATTTGCTCCTCTTCAATCTCCTCTCCAATGCTTGCTAATTGGTCTGCCACATCTTTAATCTTTGTCACATACTCTGAGACTGATTGCTTGGGCTGCTTCCTAAGGGTTGTGAATTCAATCCACAGTTGATTCTTCCTAGCCCTTGTGTTGGAAGAAAAGTAGTTTGACAAGGTTTCCCAAGTCTCTTGGGAAGTCTTACAATTCCTTACATGAGGTAAAAGAAAGTCAGATATAGAGTTTAGAAGGTAAGACCTTGCCAAAGCATCCTTTGCACACCATTGGTTGAGCTTCTCATGTTCATCCTTTGTAGGTAGTCCTCTAGTTTTGAATGAGGGCAATTCCTCATCTCCTGATATGTATCCAAATAAGCTTCTGCCTTGTAGATAGGTCTTCATCCTCAGAGACCAAGCTTGGTAGTTGTTCCTGTCCAATTTGTCAATGAATGAAGGAAATCCATCTCCCATGTTTACCTTATTTGCTCTGATACCACTGTTGGGAGTGATGGTTGGATGCACTCAAGAAATGAGTTGGTGCTGCTATACCTGCTTCTCACCAGCCCTCCTTTGATTCCAGAAATGCTTAGTACACACCTTGGTCTTTCAAATGATACCAAGAAAGCATATATGTGCTTTGCAAATGATTTGTGTAATGACCAAATCAAAACAGACAACTTTGCACTTCACAAATTCTAGAAAACTTGCTATTTCTGTAATGATACCTGCTCAGTGTTATGCTTAGTGTGACCAGCACACTTGCAATTGAAACAATTCCTTTTGGGAGTATTAAAGTACCTTAATAAGCTACCATTTGCAAGTGGAATGAGAAGAAATGATAAACCACATCCAGAGAAATTGATTTAGCAAAATTATGATTACCCCTGACTTTTTAGGAGAGTTGCAGAGATAGACCAGAGGTGACTTCGAAGCCGATTTCTCGAAAATGGCTGAATGAAATCTTCTGAAATTTTGTATGCTTGTAGAAGACCTTGAGCTGGTTCCAGCGAGCTATTAAGCTCTTAATTTGGTTCAGTGAGCACTGAGAAATGCTCCTTGGAAGTTGACAGACTTGAAGTAGAAAACACAGAGAACCAGATATGATGTGTAAATATCTATTGATTGATATGATTGTACAAGCACATTAGCATGACAAGCATGGCTAATTTAGGTATGGTAGTGTAGGCTATGATGTAGCACTAACACATACACATTTACAAGAGAAATAAGCCTCGGGAGTTGAGCTGAATTGAGTGACACACCCGCGACTTTTCCACTTCATCTTTTATAGAAGTTTTGTGATCATTTGAATTTGAAATTCAAATCTAGGCTCCCTAGAATATCTCTACTAAAAGTAGGGAGATATTCTCTCCATTAAATCATCCTCTTTTCCACGACTAATCAGGTAGGTAAGTGATTACATGAGATGCCAAGTCACTAAGGACTTTTACAATGGGTAAAAAGTAATAACACATAAGACTGAGTTCCTATGGTTCTTTCTTCTCATAGATATATCTTTCAAGGGTTCCAAGCCAATCTTCCAAAGTTCCAAGCCAAGTGTGAAGGCTTGTAATGCACCAACATTAAGTGTGTTCATACACATCACTATCAAAATATATCAATAGATATGTTTCCTGTATGCTCAATGGGATGTGATATCCAAGAACTGGTAATTTTTGCAAACCACGAAACCATTCTGCATGGTTGCTCATATGATTTGAAGCACATGAATCAACATACAAGACATTACCATTCGATTTTGAAACACCCGCAAACATTGTGGTTATCATGTGATGTTGGACCATAAACAATTTCTTTGAATATCTACACTTATGGATGACTAGTTGTTTTATCGCTTTCTACTGTTTTGATTCAACATGCAATAATGTTCAAAGTGACCATATTTACCATAATTCCAACATCCCTTACTATCCTTATTTGCATCATTTCTTTGAAAATTTTTACGACCTCTTTAGTTTCCTCTACCTCGAAACTGACCTCTACCTCTTGCATAGTGGTAGAGGTCATCATGTGATGTTGAAACACCCGCAAACATTGTGGTCATCATGTGATGTTGGATCATAAACAATTTCTTTGAATATCTACACTTATGGATGACTAGTTGTTTTGTTGCTTTCTACTGTTTTGATTCAACATGCAATAATGTTCAATGTGACCACATTTACCACAATTCCAACATCCCTTACTATCCTTATCTGCATCATTTCTTTGAAAGTTTTTACGACCTCCTTAGTTCCCTCTACCTCGAAACTGACCTCTACCTCTTGCATAGTGGTAGAGGTCATCATGTGATGTTGAAACACCCGCAGACATTGTGGTCATCATGTGATTTAGACCATAAAAAAGACATTACCATTCGATTTTGAAACACCCGCATACATTGTGGTTATCATGTGATGTTGGACCATAAACAATTTCTTTGAATATCTACACTTATGGATGACTTGTTGTTTTGTCGCTTTCTACTGTTTTGATTCAACATGCAATAATGTTCAAAGTGACCACATTTACCACAACTCCAACATCCCTTACTATCCTTATCTGCATCATTTCTTTGAAAATTTTTACGACCTCTTTAGTTCCCTCTACCTCGAAACTGACCTCTACCTCTTGCATAGTGGTAGAGGGATGTGATGTTAAAACACCCGCAGACATTGTGGTCATCATGTGATGTTGGACCATAAAAACTTTCTTTAAATATCTACACTTATGGATGACTAGTTGTTTTGTTGCTTTCTACTGTTTTGATTCAACATGCAATAATGTTCAAAGTGACCACATTTACCACAATTCCAACATCCCTTGCTATCCTTATCTGCATCATTTCTTTGAAAATTTTTATGACCTCCTTAGTTCCCTCTACCTCGAAACTGACCTCTACCTCTTGCATAGTGGTAGAGGTCATCATGTGATGTTGAAACACCCGCAAACATTGTGGTCATCATGTGATGCTGGACCATAAAAAAGACATTACCATTTGATTTTGAAACACCCAAAGACATTGTGGTTATCATGTGATGTTGGACCATAAACAATTTCTTTGAATATCTACACTTATGGATGACTAGTTGTTTTGTCGCTTTCTATTGTTTTGATTCAACATGCAATAATGTTCAAAGTGAACACATTTACCACAATTCCAACATCCCTTACTATACTTATTTGCATCATTTCTTTGAAAATTTTTACGACCTCTTTAGTTCCCTCTACCTCGAAACGACCTTTACCTCTTGCATAGTGGTAGAGGTCATCATGTGATGTTGAAACACCCGCAGACATTGTGGTCATCATGTGATGTTGGACCATAAACAATTTCTTTGAATATCTACACTTATGGATGACTAGTTGTTTTGTTGCTTTCTACTGTTTTGATTCAACATGCAATAATGTTCAAAGTGACCACATTTACCACAATTCCAACATCGCTTACTATCCTTATCTACATCATTTCTTTGAAAACTTTTACGACCTCCTTAGTTCCCTCTACCTCGAAACTGACCTCTACCTCTTGCATAGTGGTAGAGGTCATCATGTGATGTTAAAACACCCGCAGACATTGTGGTCATCATGTGATGTTGGACCATAAACAATTTCTTTGAATATCTAAACTTATGGATGACTAGTTGTTTTGTTGCTTTCTACTGTTTTGATTCAACATGCAATAATGTTCAAAGTGACCACATGTATCTCAATTCCAACATCCCTTACTATCCTTATCTGCATCATTTCTTTGAAAATTTTTACAATCTCTTTAGTTCCCTCTACCTCGAAACTGATCTCTACCTCTTGCATAGGTTTGTTGTTGACCTTGGTCCTAGTTATTTTTTCCTCGTCTACTTCCAAAGCCTTTGCCCCAACCTCTTCCTTCACAAGAGTAGAATACTTGCTCAGAGCAAGCTCTTCCTTGGAAGTTTGAATCTTCACGAAAGTTCTTTTCTTCAATTATCAACATGGACGCAAGATGACCAAAATTTGGAATATTTTTTTAGATTGAATATAAGTTCTAAATTGTTTATATGAGGCTCCTGAACCATGAAGGCACACTTCAATCTTATCACCTTCATATACATTGACACCAATAGATGCAAGTGGCTCACATATACTTTTGCTTTTTAGCGTATACTTATCGACATGCCCTTTTTCTCCAATGTATGCAGCTCATTCTTGAGTTGCAATTTTTGTGCCTTTGTATTGGTCTAATGCAATATGACCAAACTGTTCCAAGCCTCTTTTGGAGTTTGGCATCCCATATCTGCCCAATCATGCTATCTTGTATGCTAACAAACAATCAATACATTACCTTCTACGCTCCTTGATTCCGCTCTTCATATGCTCTTAACTGGTATGCAACTTGATTCCTCTTCGATAACTTTGAGGGGTTTTCATTGTCTCCTTCAATGTACTAGTAGCCTCCCCTCCCCCCCCCCAAAAAAAAAAAAAAAGAAATTCATCATTCTGAATAATCTCCAAGCATAAAAGTTATTCTTGTCTAACTTACCACTCATAAATTGGCTCATTCCATCAAAATTTTCATTTTTGTAGCAATTTATAATACTACAAAAACACTAGAAGCAGTACCTTTGAACACTGTCACACTATGATTTGACAATTCGTACTCAGAAAAACATAGTTTTCGTGTATCAAGAGTACATTAAATTGCTTGAAATTCTCGATCTCAACTACTAAGATGTCAAATAGAATGCAATTAAAATTTTGCAAACTGACTTGTTTTTCTACGGCCCACACCTTACAAGCTCGAAACATAGGTTGAAATGGGTTCGAAACAAACATTTGAGCAAAAAGAGTCCCCCTAAAAAGAGAACTTGTGAGAATAATTTTGTGCCTACACACCAAATTTCATAGCAATATGAGATTGTTTTTGAAGCATGCATTCTCCATGCCTTCTCATGGACTCTTCATTGTCGGCCGTCTTCATAAGCTCTCTACAACTATACCAACTCTAACACATGCCAAAAGAAAATAGATACGGAAGAAAGCTCTCACACTCTCTCTTGTGTACCAAGAGAGTAGCACACAGAGATTGAGGCAAGGAAGAATGATCTTCTTCTACTTCTCTATTACATAAAGAGAATGTACAAGAATGATCTAATACAACCAATGCCATATACAAAAAGCAATACATAACGAGAACCCTAGTGTCCCCAAATGAGTGAGCTTGCAAGAAACAAATATGCCATCACTCTCGCTATATAAATCTAGTGAATTTCACTAAGAATATTCCCTGACATTGATATAATGTCACCACTATTCATGCCAAAGAAACAAGAAGTGATATGTGTCATCCTCGATCATCACATGTTTAGCTTGATATCTCAACACCAAGCCAGTTTTGTGAAGGGAAAGTCTACAACTAATCCACTCAGACTCATTGGTGCCTTGCCGAAACTTTCCACAGTTAGTTTAGGCATGGCAAAGCCCAATCTACAAGTGCCGACCAAGGCAACTCCAACTAAGGCAAATGGGGTCCTATTGATAGCCCACCTCGCTACCTTCCAACATTGACATGAACATGCAACGCATCTTTATGACATGATATTTGTGGCTCATAGTGCATTTTTTAGTGACTTACAAGGCATGTATGCGACTTACACATGCAAGCCGGACCAAGCCCTTAGGACACACCCCAACCACGAAGAAACCCACGAGCATCCCATACCAAGGCACGAATGAAACTGTGTTTGCCAATCTTACAACCTTATGAGGCTTCGGCATGATGGCTTACATACTCACCGACAACCCAAAAATGGGCTTGTGGATGATCCACAATACAACATGCCCAGGCATGGACTTACACCACATAGAGAGGCTTAGATTCATGCCAATTGAATCCACTTAAACTTTGCCCCGACCTCAAGGGGATCTTTACGTAACTTACACAAGAGAGCACGGACGAGAGGGCAAGGCCAGACATCCGCAAGCCACAATTCACATGTGTATACTCAAACCCCAATTGGCCATGCAAGTAGCATTGCATTTCCACTTAAAATTTGCCTCGACCTCAAGGGGATCTTTACGTAACTTACACAAGAGAGCACGGACGAGAGGGCAAGGCCAGACATCCGCAAGCCACAATTCACATGTGTATACTCAAACCCCAATCGGCCATGCAAGTAGCATTGTATTTCCACTTAAAATTTTGACTCTCGACATGCAAACCAAAGAGTAAAAGATAGGGACTTAGTTTTCGTCCAAAAAGATGTTGAGGCCTCAAGATGCTCACTACCCCAGCTAATGCGATTTCCCTCACAGAACACGTTTAGTTGGCCTTTTGCTTCCAAATTTTAGCTTAGCTCCAAGGGAGACTGAAACAAAAGATAGGATCATTCCATTACAAAGGGACAGATCTTATGATCGAAAGCGAGCTACAGCAGAATTTTGTATGGCATGGAAGCTTCACTGTTTCCTACACTATGCCCCACCGGCTAACCTGTGTGGAGCACAAAGGGAATGCCCTCTATTACTCCCCATTTCGCCAATGCACGTACAAAGGCCCCCCACCCCCAAGGGGACAACGGCTTACGGGATGGGGAAGCTTATGGTGCTAGCTTACGTTAAAAGACATGGCTGCTTGACCTACAACTGGTTCGAAACTCGACACCGATCCAACCAATGGAGGGATAAGTGCATGGAGTGGGCCGAAAAGCGAGTTTAGACACAAGACATAGATGGGCATCTATCGTGCCTTTATCAAGGATCAACATGATTGGGTGGCCCCCCACACTGACCCATGCCATGTAAGCCTAAAGCACAAGTCCACTACTGTTTTCATCTCACTTTGCGAGGGCCCAAGTGGTGATCGATCGGCAGATATGCAAACATCCTTAAAACAAAAAATCCATATTTTTTCCAATCGAGCCGACACCCAAACAAGGAGCACAAGCAAAGTATCTCATGTAATATGAAAAAAAATTGCCCTTCGTTGACTGATAGATGTCGGCACTGCCAATCGTGCATATGCTAGGCAAGCGAGAGTCAAGGCTCTACTCCCAAAGTGGAAATCCATTCCAAGCAAAGGCCTTGTTTGTTGATCCTGCAAAGAAATGGAAGATCACAAAGTTTAAAGGGTCACATCCCCTTGAGCTACTTGAGAATCAAGCATGACTTAGATGGAACAGTCCAGACATTGGATGCAATATGGAAGCCGGACTTAACCCAAAAGGGTGAAGGGGAGGCGGCTTCCAACGGCGGCCCGATCCCATGATGACTTGTTGTCAAGTGAGATGACGATGCAGAGAGGCTAAGTGGTTCTCAATTGCCACACACGACCAAAGCCCCTTTTGAGTGAGAAGGCGATATGAATGAGGGACTGCCCATTCTTGGCCCTATTGGTCGTCAAGGTTCTAATACCCACCAAGAATTGATGGGGGGTGCTCCCCTTGTCAGGCATCTACCCACAACCCAAGGGACGAACGACATCCCTATGAGAAGTGAAGAAGAAAAGGCTCAGCACATACGCCCAATAGTACGTCATCACCTTAACGTCGGATGGCAATCCTAGCCAGTATAGTTGCGCAAAATTTGTCCTAGCAAAGCAAACCACTCAAACCTTGTGAGAGGCTGGTATAAAACCAGGCAATGTGGCATGGCAGGGGGGGGGGGGGGGGCGAGAGAGAGAGAGAGAGAGAGAGAGAGAGAGAGAGAGAGGGGGAGGGGGGGGGGGGGGGGGGGGGGGGGGGAGAGGGAGAGGGAGCGAGAGGGAGGGAAAAGGGGGGGGGGGGGGGGGGGGAGAGAGAGAGAGAGAGAGAGAGAGAGAGAGAGAGAGAGAGAGAGAGAGAGAGAGAGAGAGAGAGAGAGAGAGAGAGAGAGAGAGAGAGAGAGAGAGAGAGAGAGAGAGAGAGAGAGAGAGAGAGAGAGAGAGAGAAGGGTTTTTTTTTTTTTTTTTTTTTTTTTTTTTTTTTTTTTTTTTTTTGGGGGGGGGGGGGGGGGGAGTGGGGTGTGTGTGAGTTACTTCAAAACACAAACATGGAGAATGATAATAAAGCTAGGAACTAAATTTGACAGGTACGTATATTCTTTACTATCTTCCTCAGAATTTGTCTGCACAAGTGACTCCTTGATAGTCTGCATGTACAGATAGAGGCTAGAAGTTACTGAAATACTCAGAGACTGACAGACCTCATATGGGCTTTCTATAATAAGTCAATATAGATGTAGGACTACAAACATCTCTGACAAAGGATTAGAGAGCCAATGCTGTTGATCCTTATTATGTATAGCCAGCTAGCTGTATTTTTCTATCAAGAATGCTGAGGAACCAATATGTGCTTACCAGATATCGGCACCTTTCATGCATTCGATGACACATAATTCAGTAGAACAAACAAGTACATGCAAGGCTGCTGATCAACATGGCAAGCTGTGTATTGATGGTTCAATATCAACATGTCACTGAGAAGATCAGAGCTAAAGGATGTTTTGGATGGGATGTGTTTCTGATCAATCATGCCCCTGAATTGGATAGATATGTTGTGGCATTGTCATTCCCCCAGACAGAACTATCTCTGCAAAAGCAAGAGTATGATTTATTGTAAGCAACCCTGAAGAATAACACCTAAAAAGCTTCAAGTTTATCATCACACATCTAAGAAATTTGTTATTGCTTTTGATTGACACAAGCATCATGAAAACTCCTCAGGTTGTGATCAATTATGTGAGGAGCTTACTATGACTTATTGATTTATGCATAACCTAAGTTAAAATGTTGTCTCTAAGGCACAAGGATGAACTACTGCATTGAACAACTCAACAGACTACACGCATTCATCCTGCTACCTCATTCATTGTTTATATGATAGCAAGAAGTTTCCATACCTATCCCTTCACGAACAGATAGGTTTGGTCGAATAATGTCTTTGGTGTTCAATAAGACAATGTCCCCAATGTAAAGATGATTTGTTGGCACATAGACACTGCAAAGTTCTTCTTCTTTGGTGTCATGCTGCATTGTCAACCACAAACAGGTCATGAAAGTGAATTAACGATACAAAGGAAGAATAAGTGACTATCACTGCCCTACATGAAGCACAAGCGAAGAAGTGATGAAGCCAAATGCATACTCTCCAACACGAGGATGCCTAATGATTGCCACTTCCTTGAAAGCTTGTGTGTTTTGATCTGCAAACAATATCAAATTTAAATGAAAATTGTCTCACAGATAACATTACAGAACTACCAAAGCAGAGTGCAAAGTTTGTAATCCAGTGTACATAGTGAGATGGAACACAACTGTGCATAAATATTTGCCTGAGATGGAAATTCACTTAGCTCTCATTGAGCGCTACAAGAATGCGTAATAAAAATTTTTAATCATCCTTTTTACCCATTTGGACCACTTCTAAGAATTCATTTTGTTCTCCTCGTAGACCTGCAGATAGGGCTTTCCCTAGTGGAAGGTTTCCCATTTGACACATTGTTGGTGATTTGCTAATACCTCTCTCATCTATTGTATTTGGTTCAGGTTGTGTATATAAGCTAAGTTTCTAGTGTGAAAGATCCTGTGAACCTCTATGGGCCTACCATACTTCCAACAGAAGAGGCTGAAAGACACTTCCCAAGATTCTTGTCCATGTGCATGAGAGATACTCACCAAGGCCGATGTCGAAACTCCCTGAAGCTGTTAAAGGGACTAGGCTGCACTCACACCACTAGTGGAGCACATGAGAGCCATAAAGACTTGATGCTAAGTATGCCCTCAACTTAGGTGTTTATAGAGATAAGAGAAGTGAAAGCTTTTGCATGATTTTTGCAAAACTATGCTTGGGTCTGATGTGGCATTTGATTTAGCTTCTCATACTTTTAGTTCATTCATGGCACCCCGTGGTCTTTAATTTATGCTTTTGGCAGCTTTTCAATTGACTTTGACCAAGTTATTTGAGGCTAGTTGACTTTTCGACCAGAAACTAAGGTTTGATTTTTGAAGGGTCAAATGAGGTTCGCTCATGACATGTTGTATATGGATAGAAAGCTTTCTTTGAGTAGTACAAGATCGGGTAATGAAGTTTCCGGTCTGAAAACTCGAAAATGACCTATTTGGAGTGCCCAAGTACAAAACTCACCTATATACAAATATATACAATTCAAATTTAATCCTACAGCAAACTTCTTGACGGTGCTGCTCCAAAAAGGAGTGCTGGATGCACTTTCTTCATGTAGAAGGGAGACCCCATACATCAAGAGAGGATGTCTACCCCCCAAAAGGAAGGCAGCCCCTGCCCATGGATGATGGGACAAGCACTGTCCTTTCCAACAGGAGCTGACAGCCCTACCTAGATAGGCGGGGATTTTTGCCTCAGAAAACAAGGTGCAACACACTTTGATTTGGCAGCAGGAACAAGGATTTGGGAGTCCTGAGGCAGTGAGAATAGAGAAAATTAAGTCCAGCGCTGGTACATGTACCCAAGGCTCCTTATGCCTTCAGCCCAAAGGGCAAGGAGGGCAGGGAGTAGACGCAGGGTCCAGTAAGCTCATGCATAAAAGCCCAGCTTGGGCAGTGTGATTTCTGTGCAGCCCAAGTGATCATAGGGTGGTGCAAAATTTTCGTCCAACAGATCAACAAGGCAGATAATACCAGCAAGCAGGGCAGGGATGAAGGCCAGTCCCTGCACATGGATGACGGAAGGGCGAAAATCTGAAAAATAGGCCCCAGCTGACAGGGTGGCAGCTAAACCTATGTGGTGTTGGAATTTCAGCTTTAGAAGAAATTAAGACTCATCAAAATTCTAATTCGCATTATTTTAGGACTTTATTCATCATTCATTGTATATATTCATAGACAATATCATTAGATTAGGCTATAGACAAAGTCAAAGCTGGCCAAATCTGGTCAAAGTTATGATAAAAAATGGTAAAAATTGATAGGTTGACGTAATCACATATTCCCCATCACTCAAAGAGAGCCCTCCAACCAGATACAATACTTGCCCAATCAACCACTCTACGGCCTTCAAAATGCAAACCCTAATTCTGGTCAAACCATCTAGAAAAGTCAACATAAGTGAATACACTTGTATGGCTGAGAATAAATCCCAAGAAAGATCGAAAAGCCCAGCAAGGAAGTCCAGCGCATTCAGTTTGGTGTGTGTAAGGTGCAAAGACCAAATGCTATCCGAGATTCCAACACGTCGTTACAAATACACATTTGCCCATCAGATATAGTATATACATATATTATGAAAGTTATACTACAAATGTAAGCACATGTTACAAATAACAAATTACAATAATTGATGAATCATGATTCACTCTACAGTGTATATCAAGAATCAAGATTTATCATTCATAAATACAACAAAGCATCAGCGAATTCCAAACAATAATCACGATTCACAATATAATTAATCACTCAATGTTCAGCTTTCAAAACACAATATACTCGAGGAGAAATCTCTGAACTCAGGTAACTATGAAATCAAAAACATATGTGATAATGGATACATCATACCATATAAGTGTCACATGTGAGAGTGGGACCTCTTAAAATGTCCAAGTCTAAAAGTAACATCATACATGGTAAGATAAACATAGTAAATATCAATCATGAATCACCGTTGTCATATATTGCATATGCGAAATCTATAGTCAAAACTCTACACTACAATCATAAATGACTAGTCAAATACTAGATAGTGGGCACAAGTCTATATGTACTATATCATCTATGCCAAAAGATTCGTATGATGATGAGAGAGGAATATCACCTATGGCAATGCCATTTCCTTCATCATCAAACCTTCATCATCAAACTCTGGTTCCACAATAGGAACCATCTCTGCAAACTCATGATCCTTTGGTGCATCCTCAACAATGTCGTCGAACTCTGCCTCTAATACAATGGGTCTCTACGCGAGGATGTACCTTTCCTCTCCTAGTATAAACAAGTGCCACTCTCGTAGACGGACCTTGCTCCTCAAGCAGGTCCCTTTGACTGTCGCTGCTAGCACATGATCTTATCTATGTCCTGAGGTAGGTCTCTCTGACTGTCAGTGCTAGCACATGATCTTATCTATAGGAGAGAGACCCTTGCACCACTCCTCACCCACCTCTTCAACCGTGCATTGAATGTTCAATGAAGAGTTTCCAGATTCTTGGACAAAGCATATTATTGTGCCCATCCACATCTCCGGAGATGTTATGGACCCAGGCTCCTATTTGATTATCATGATTGGCCCCACACTAGTCTATCTTTATGGGGCAATCTTAGAGGATAAATTGAGTACACTCACTAAGAAGGGTTCCATCCATGCTCCAGGACAAGCAAGCTTCAGAAAACCCTTTTCACCATTGATCACATCTTTACTCTTCGATGCTTGACGAAGAGAAGGCTACACTACTGTTATGTGGATTTCTGCAAAGCTTTTTATATAGTACCTAAAGAGTAGCTCTTCACGAGACTTAGATCTTGGGATGACAGATGAAATGATTTGGGGTATTTATGCATTGTATGAGCAAGTGTTAGGTAAAGTTAGATGCCTAGTGAGGTCTTTTTGATCCCCTTGTTAGCATCATTGGTGTGAAACAAGGATGCTGCCTCTCACCCACTCTTTTTAAGATTTACATTGATGAGATAGCTGACTTCATTTTATAGCAAGGAAGTGTGGGAGCTAAGTTGAGGGAGACCGCAATTCATGTCCTACTATATGCAGATGACATTATGTTGATCTCTGAGGCAAAGGAGGAACACTACACCATCATTTGCAGGCTTTAGATGATTTTTGCTTGCACAAAGGGCTCTCAGATGACATTGTGCTTACCTATGAGTAAAAGAAAGGACTACAAATGTTATGATTGAAGCTTGGAGTACTACATACATACATGGAAGTGCTCTTGGTCCTTGGAGGAGAGAGTGCTTATACTCTTGAAGATCTCTCTACTCTTGTAAGAAAGATGTGCCCTAGAGATCTTACCTAAACCTACCCTCAACTTTTTCTTTTTGGTGTCGATGGGTTGTGAGCATTTCATGTTACAACTCTGGTCAAGTCCATCCAGCAAGGTTTGAAGGTCAAACCTGCTAAAACAACATCAACTTAGTCAAAAGAATTGTTTTCAAAGAGATTAAATGTTTTACTCGATTTTTCATCAAATTCAGATTTTAGAGCTTTTGTTTGCACTCTCTTGAGCTTGCTCTTGTAGTTACAATAGTACACATCAGTTTAGAGATATTACACACCTTGTGCTTCTCCTCTATATGATTGATCTACTCCCTTGGTACTTGCATAGATTCAAGTTTTGCAAACTCCAACTAGTCTACTTCTTGACAACTAATTTGTACTTGTACTTTTGTACCCGAAGTGCATCTAGAGAATCTTTCTGTGTACTTTGGTATAATTAAAGAATTCTTTTCATGTACTTACTCTAGCAAGCAATCATTCTTGTCATGGCTCAGGGTTTCTTGTGTGCATGCATTGGCATGAAATACCCTAATTTTGACCTTGGAAGAGCAACTTGTAATTTTAAGCAATCTTGTTGACTTGCTTTTGACCTAGTAAGTATTGTGGTTACTTAGTGTAACTTTGATATATATAGCTCATAAGGTTTCTTGTCAAGTACTTTGTGTACAAATCCTTATATTGTTTAAGCTTTAAGATTCTAATCTTATCTATCTAAATCCAATTGAGATGGGGGATAAAGAAATGTCAAGTGTTCTTGAATATTCTCTTAATGATCGTCTTAAGAGTAGCTCCAATTATCCATTTTGGGGTTTTATGATCAAGAATCACTTAATAGCGAAACGTGTGAGGTTTTGTGTCCGGTGATTTACCATGCCTTGAAGGACCTAGACCAACACCTAATAGAAGTAGAAGAAACATCTAGAGATGATGAAGCTTCTACATCTATTGAGCGACAACCCAGACCTAGGATAATTGGACAAGCTTCTCAAGATCAGAAAAGATGGGGATACTAGAGATGTGCAAGCCTTGGCCATCATATCTCAATCTATGAAGAGATCTATGATACCTCATTTTAGACCTCGTAAAACATCTAAAGAAGCTTGGGATAGGTTAGAAGACTTGTTTACTATGCGAACATAGAAAGAAAGCAATAAGTGAAGCATCCGCTAACAACTTGAGAATGCAAGAGAGATATTTTGTTCAAGCATATCTAACTAGAATTCAAGGGCTAGTTGATCAGCTAGCTAACTTTGATGTTTTAATAGAGGACGATGAGCTTGTGATCATCACTATAAATCTTTGCCATGAGCCTACTTGCCACTTGGGAGTGGAGCCTCTACATATGTTTCTATTTTGCACCTATGGTGGCAAGTGCTTGAGATGATTCCTGACACGAGGGATGATTACTGACATGCCATGAGGCTACTTGGGAGTGGAGCCTCTGCATATGTTTCTATTTTGCATGTATGGTGGCAAGTGCTTGGGAGAGCTAGCCATATGATAGCAGACAAAAGGTATCTTTGTGATCATAGACGGAGATTGTCGAGTGCGAGATTCATTTTTTCCCCTCTATGACCACCTACGGGGTCTTCTGTGTGTTAGAGGACTTATTCCTTGTGTTGAGTCACCAATGACATCTACCTTATGACAGGGATTATTTCAAGAGTAATTTGAGAGTATTTGTTATGAAATCGAGGCATTTACTTCCTCAATGGTGCCTGGGCCCTGGGGAGTGGTGCATCAATTCTATATGTTTGCCTTTCAGCATTGATTTTTGTTTGATTATGAAGCATCTATGCATTTTACCACATTCTCATAAGTACTCTCTTTCGTTCCATAGAGGTCTCAACTATGTGCATCTTTTCTTTTTTTTGTGGATGAGATTATGCGAGCACTTATGACTCACCCCTATATGTTTTGTACTTGACCTTGGTAGGCTTGTATTTTTGCATGGTTGCAGTGTAGGACATGCAAGAAGTGTCTTTCCACATGCACATAGTGTGGTGCTAGTTGAGAGTAGGCCCAAGGACTGTGCATATAATTCAGACCCTCTGTACAAGGCATCCATAGAGATGCATGTGTTGCCATGCAAGTTGAGGCTTGGCTCATGGTACATGCATGGGGTTGGAACCTTCACATGGACGTTTCCATTAGGATAGAGGCTTGGCATATGGTACATGCATGGGGTGGGAGTCTTCAGATGGAGGTTTCCATTAGGATATGCATGGTGCTAGGCCTAATGAGGCTAAGCTCAAAGCATGTGCATGCAGATTGTCTCTTGTACAAGGTTCTGATAGTTTCTTTGAGCCTACAAGGGTAGTGAGGCCATTGGAATCGTCTTCTTTCAATTATGGCGAGGGTCCTACTTTCTAGTTCCATGGTGAAAACTCTAGATGAGCTTGCTCGGCTTCTTGTGGAACTCTTGCATATG
Organism: Ceratopteris richardii; assembly: GCA_020310875.1. Lineage (NCBI taxonomy): Eukaryota > Viridiplantae > Streptophyta > Polypodiopsida > Polypodiales > Pteridaceae > Ceratopteris > Ceratopteris richardii. The sequence goes on along the minus strand of CM035436.1, from coordinate 47,313,364 downwards.
TAGCATGCATTACCAAAGGGTACTTGTTAGTGTTCTAGAAACCCTTGATAGAGAATTCCCTACATATAGGAAAACTTGTGTGTACATAACATCCCCAAGGGACGGACTCGATACATGTTGTAGACCGTGGAGATCATGTTAAGAGAGGATGATGATGCCCTTCTGTTGGAGAAGGGTGATCGTGGATGGCATAGCCATTGGGATACCTCTATAGACACAAGAGAGTTGAACTAGTATTTGATGGAGCATGTTTACCTTGTTGGTAGCCCTCCTACTGCCTTAGTTTTATTGGTAGCTTAGTTCTCTCAATATTTATTGAGAAGACATTGCCCACATTGGTACACTCCATGGCTGCATGGTATGTGGATATGCCTTACATACTTCTCTTGAATACAATCTGATGAAGTGAGGAACCTTGCCCGCTCGTAGCTTGTTCTTGCACTTCACGTTTGCTGAGGTATCCACCTGAGTTACTAGCTTCCACTAGACTCATAAGAAGCATTTGGGTTCTCTACATAGATCTCTACAAGTATGTAGAAACTATACAGATAGAGAGAGAGAGGGGGCAGAGGATGAGAGATGACCTTGCACTTTGTTGTTTTCTCATACGACAGCCTAACAATAAATTGTCTTCAAGTCATCCTACTCTATTAGCCTTGTAATCTCTAGAGTGGCAACCTGCAAGATCGGGTGTATCTTAGGGTAACCCGAGATTCTCACACGATCCAAAATTGAAGTGTGCGGCCCGAGGGGGGGGGGGCATCTTACATGGCTTTGTGGTCCCTGATGGTTCAGAGGAAAGGTAACTCGGGTGTCCTATGAGCTAGATTTACCACGACATATCACAGTTCTTGTATTGCACACAAGTTACTTGGAGAAGTGGCTCACAGAGGATCATTTGGTAATATCTCATGCGAGGAATATAGATGCTTGGAGGACTCCAGGCTCAGCAAACCAACTTAATTCGCCTCAAAGAGTCACGATGCCTATATTGCACATGAGCTACTTGGAGCATGTGATGGTTCTTAAGTTAGGTAACTAAGAAGCCTTGTAACGATTCTCACCCAAGTCACTAATGAGTAGGAGCATGCACCTGAGTTTGTAGGATGCTAAGAATCTGTTAAGATGTTGAAAGATCAATTCCCAAGTATGGAACTTAGTAAATTGCTCAAGAAAGCAACTAGGAATAAGCGGGGAAGTATTGTGTTCCAAATAGGAGGACATCATGATGGGTGTCTACCGTTAAAGTGTTTGGCCAAGTGGAGCCACCTCCTTAAAAGTGCATATAAATAGGACCCTTAGGCTCACTTGTTGTTCATCTCTCATATAAGGCTCTTGGACTATTGGCCCTTGGTGGAGTGCCCCACACACTTGTACGGTGTGGGCATGGTGGTATGGGACACCATACCCTTGATGGGATGACCACATGCTTGCTTGCAAGCTCCCACTCGGGGGTGGGTCGCCTTGGACCCCATGGAGGGAGGTGAGTCTAATCTCCTCGCTTTTATGTTTGTGGAAATGGCTTGTGTTTTGTTTTGTTTGCAAGGAGGATCTCTGGATAGCTCAGCACGGGGTTAAGGTACATGATGTTTATGTTCAGCCTTAAGTGGGCTCTTAGTGAGCATTTAGAAGGCTCTCATAAATATTCATTAGGATCATGTGACCAAGCCATCATCAAGTACATGTCTGATAACGTGTTACCACACATACATGAGTTTTGCATGCATGGAACATGCAACTCTTAGTTAGACATGTTGCACCCTGAATATCAAGATTCAAATCAAATTGCAATCCAAGCTTAATGCGAGATGGACAAACCATATAGCTCCCTTAAAAGCCTAATTGGCTAGAATATACTCAACCTTAGCAATAGATAGTACTACTATCCTTTAAGGTCTAGAGCACCATGTACCAACAACACATGCAAGAGTATAATGTATATGGTTGTACAGTTACAAGTATCTATATCTCTTGCCCATGTGGGAATCACAATATCCCTACAATCTCAATAGAATCTTTCCATAATATAGGCATTATCTTTTGGTTCCTTCGAGAACTTACAACAAGCTTTATTGCCTCCCAAAGTGCTCTACCAAGGCAAAGCATGTATCTATTATCCACCTAATACTTCCTCTCTAGAGCAACCATCGCATGCATAAAAGGACCACAAGCTAACATATTAATAACTCCCCTCACTCCATTGGTTGTATGTCCATCATTTGGGCATTCTATTGTGCTCAATTTCATGTATGGTTGTAAGGTGACAATGAGAAGTTTTGCAAAAACCATATTCAATATTTCAAGTACTTTTTCTATTGTGCTCAATTTCATGTATGGTTGTAAGCTGACAACAAGAAGTTTTGCAAAAACCATTTTGAATATTTCAAGTACTTATTCAAGGTACTTTTTCGTGTGAAAAAAAAAAAGAGAAGCTTCCATTGGCTACCTTTGATGATTCTCATACCCAAAACATAATCAGCTCAACCCAAATCCTTCATAAAAAATATAGATTTCAGCTGAGCTTTGAGAGCATGAATCATACTTCTATGCGTAATAGACGTGAGAATCTCATCTATACATGACACATGTGTAACCGGGTTGGTATATGTATCCTTCTCACAATACAAGAAAGTCATCAACTTCGCTGTATTAAAAGTTTTCACTCATGACAGAAAATAAGATTAAATGTTACTTGTTCACTAAAGCCAAAGTAATCAAGAAGAGATAGAGAGAGCGAGAGAGAGAGAGAGAGAGAGAGAGAGAGATTCCTCATTTATCTTTCCTACAACCTCGGCCTCTATACATGACCTTTATATAACCTACAAACCCTAGTACATCCACATGTCCCCTTTCCCAAATCTTGCATACGCTATAGTTCAAACCATATGAAAATACTTGTCAATATAATTACCTTGCAATGCAAGGTTACCGTCAATATATCTTTCTAAAAACATCATCCATCCTTCACAGACTTTAACATCAAGATCTTGTCTTTCTCTTTCAACACAAAAATGGAGCACAAGTCGATGACATGTAAGGATGTGTGTTGTTTCCCATCTATTAACACAAAAGTCATTTAGTTCTTCCCATTCATTAACATCAATGCCTTGCATTATCTATGATTTTCCAACATACATTATAAGAGTTAATGAGCTTATGCTATCGCACCTTTTCTATTTCAAAATGTAGGAAGTTTCAGCATTGGTGCATGTATCCTCGCAACAAATTTAGCCTCTAGCAAAGAAAGCATTGGATGTTTTCGACTGAAAATATATATGATCAGCCATTAAGTAATGAAGCCCCGTGCACACCTTTTATCTAAAACTTCCATAGAATAAGGATACACAACCCTTTCAGCCACAAGTTTTATTGAATCATTATTGCACAAGTTTTTCAAAAAATCCAGGTCAATTGGCCTTTTGGTCAAAAGAATGACAATTGCTTGGTTGAGGTTATCATTTACAATTAAAGCTTTTCAACTTTAGTTCACTTTCTTATATTATCTTCTTCAGGTCATTCAAGTCCATTTAAGCATATAAGAGGTAAAATCAAAGGCTCGAAAAAATTTTTAGAAATACATCTTTCTACTTAAGAAAGTTTATAAGTTGACCTGGAGAAATCGCAGCACTAATCTGCTTGGATGCTGAGTATATGTGCCTAATCAGTGGCATTCGTTTGATAATCCATTCTCCAACTGACAGAATATTAGCTCCAACCCATGAAGATACAAAAACACCAACTGCAAATATAAAAAGAATGGAGGTAACAAACCCAAGCCCTGCACTTTCAAACATCAAAGATTAGCTGCCAAAACTAAGTGTTCTCTACCAGAAACCAAAAAAACCAAAAAAGGACACGAAGCATACACATTACCAAATATGTTGATGCCCAATTGAGCATATATTGGGGAAAAGAAACCATCAACAAATTGGATGAACCACCATGTCACGTAAAAGGTAATGGCAATGGGAAGTAGTATCACACTGCACACAAACCAATTCAGCATAAGTAAAATATATGCACATCCAAGGAGAACGGTGAAAGCAAAGGGTACCTATTCATTACCATCCACTCATAAATTTTCTAGACACCCATCCTCGCAGCATTGAAGTGTATGCCTTTAAATAATCACAACCAAAATAAATGTTCAGGAAAAAATCAAGTTAGCATCATCTGTAGTTTCCCAAAACAGACAGTGTCTCGTGGACCATGCCATGGAGAATCTAAAAATAAGGAGCACAGAGATAACCTCCATACATATCACAAACTGTGGGCTCTCAAATAACTTTCAACATAAGGACTGATCTTTGATAAAGCAGTTACTTATTGATAAAGAGGAAAAATGTTAAAAGTCCTCTTACAACCACATGGACCTACTAGCCACCTACGTAATCAAGCCCTCATGCATGGTTAAGGAAAACTGCATGTATGATGTAATAAACACGAAGAATTATGTATGCCTCAATGAATTTATCAGTTGTGGATAAGAATGATAGTTGCATTTGCTATCACTTATTTCGGTCATGAATCTATACGCATTGAGTTTTAAAGGATAAAAATATTGAAGGGAGTAAAACCGTCAAAACAAGAAAATGAAAAATGTCCAGCAAACGCAATATGTACCTTGAATGAGCTCCTCAACAGAAAAAGAGAACAAAAAATAGGAAAAAAAACAGAGGGAATAGAAAGAAAGAGAAATAAAACAGTTCTCACGCTCATGCCTAATGTGATAGCTATGAAAACTAGAACTGCCAACATATTTCAACACAGTCTCTGCTTAGAAGCACCTCTCGTCTTCTCACCTGGATGGTTCAAGCTCGAGCCAACCCGATTTGAAAAACAAAATTGCATATGTAATACCATGTCCTCGGATAGATTCCTCGACAATTGATTTTTGTATAGTATATACCTTTGATATGCTTTTTGCACGAACTAAAACATGCATTGATACTGTAATGCCACAAAAGAAGGCAAAATTGCATCTCCGTTGTTAACCACCAAAACTTCAAAAGCTTCAAGTTTCGATATGAGACTCTTCATGCATAAACGTCCCGAAATTTGAACTGAAAATATGCTATAAGCGCAAAGGCAATTCCTACGTGAAAATGTTATACTCAATTACCAGAGCTTCACAAGCGTATGTTGGCAAAGGAGCACATATTTAGCATAAAGACTGATAAAAATAGATAAGAGCAGGTTATGACCCACGTAAAGATAGGAACAGGTGTGTGTTGATGAGACTGACACGGGTTAAAAGGGGAGAATAACAAGAACTTTAACGCAAGCTCATGTGCGTGGTTTATTTCAGGTAATGGGCCACTGACCTCGTGGGCTCCACCATTCAAGGATGAAGACGGCTTGACAGGATCTTCAGGATCTTCTGAAGACATAAGAAGCTGTCGATCTCCAGCTCCATGCCTAGATCCTGTCGGAATCGCTGATGAAGGAAGGCTCAATTTGCCGTCTTCACCCATCAGTCCCCTCGTCTTCAGTAATAACTATAATTCCCGCGACTCACGCACGCGCAGGCTGATGAAGCCGAGATAGATAATTGCGAGCTGCACGGTTTCGCCCACGGATTCCAATTCGCACGACAATGATGCAGCGCATATCATGAGAAGACTTCTTGTTGAATCAGAACACTGCAGTCAGCGAGTTCGGCCGCCCCATAAAAATGGATTGCGCGCACGATCCCGCGGTCCGCAAGGAGAGCGGATCAAATCCTACAGCATGCATGAAACTGCGCAGCAATCTCATGGGAACTGATTTATCATTGCTGTCCAGGCTGTAGACATACTGTGTTGTTCCTTGATTCTGAACCCACCGAGAAATTTTAGCGACTCTCGTCACCCCATCAAAAATCGTATTGAAAAATCGTATTATTTGACGTCTATATATTTTACACGGAATTAAGTACAAGTAACGGTCCAAATTTTAACTAATAAAATATATGATTTTATAAGTGAACGGGTTTAGCACTCATGAGGCTCCCGAATCCCACAAAGCAAACGATGTTTGTTAGAAAATATTAGAAAGAAAGTTGATAACTTTTTCATGGGGCCCATTTGTTTTTAATCTTGTTGCTCTCTAGGAAAAACACTCTGTGATGCGTAAAACGCAGGGGCTTCTTACAATAAGAAACTCTTTTGTCTAAATGGAAAAGAGATTTTTCTATCGACCATTTTTTTAGAGAGCTACCAAAGTTTGGGGCACACCTCTCTTTTCATATCTTCCGGAGGGTCTCTTCTCTTATAGCATTCCACAATGCTACCAAAGTTTGGGGCACACCTCTCTTTTCAGATCTTTCAGAGGGTCTCTCCTCTTATAGCATTCCACAATGCTAAGGAGCAAGCGATCGCTTCACCCAATAGTGCTTACTTCAAGTTGATTTGTCTCTGTAGCAACATGATTTTCCCAAAAGCATGCCAAACCAACATTGACTTAGGGCATGAAAAGAAGAGGTGCCCCAAGTCCTCATTGCCATGAAGGCAACTTTTACACCACGGAGGGTGTTGTATAATTCATGGGTACACAAGCTTAAACATATGGATTCTAAAGGTTAGAATTTGATGTATGTTTGCTTTGGTATAACCCTTGAATTACTCTTGGAACATGCCTTGAACCTTTGGGTGAAACCCTTGGTTTTAACCCTTGAGGTATTTATTCATATGAGCTCCCAAATGAATGATTAGAACCTTAGGCTTGATTTATCCTAAGGTGTGGGAACCTTATCTTGGGAGAAGCTTCTCTAAGAGCCACCTTGTGTGTATGTGAGAGAAGAATCCTCATTTGATTTAGAAGGCATGTGATAGACCTTGGGAAATTAGAAGGCATGTAATCACCCTTGGGAAAGTGTTCACATGAGGGACACTTGGCTGGACACTTGGCCAATCTCAAGGACATGCACCCCCTTGGGCTAGAGGTATATATATGGGTGGAGTTGGATGGGTGGATATGTACTCTCTCTCTATGTCAGTGGTCTAAGCTAGTAGTTTGTGTAGTCTTGCAAGGTAGACAATAAACCACTGCCTAGCAAAACCACCTCACTAAGAGAGAGCACATATCCACCCATCCAACTCCACACATATATATACCTATAGCCCAAGGGGGTGCATGTCCTTGAGATTGGCCAAGTGTCCAACCAAGTGTCCCTCATGTGAACACTTTCCCAAGGGTGATCACATGCCTTCTAATTTCCCAAGGTTTATCACATGCCTTCTAAATCAAATGAGGATTCTTCTCTCACGTACACACAAGGTGGCTCCTAGAGAAGCTTCTCCCAAGACTAAGGTTCCCACACCTTATGATAAATCAAGCTTAAGGTTCTAACCATTCAATTGGGAGCTCATATGAATAAATACCTCAAGGGTTAAAACCAAGGGTTTCACCCAAAGGTTCAAGGCATGTTCCAAGAGTAATTCAAGGGTTAGACCAAAGCAAACATACATCATATTCTAACCTTTAGAATCCATATGTTTAACCTTGTGTAACCATGAATTATACAACATTCTTCCCCCCTTTAACATTTTCGTCCTCGAAAATGTGTGTAGGTATAATATGTGAAGTATTCCCCCGTGCACCGTGATCTATACTCTGAGCATGGTCATCTCTCTCTTTAGGTTCATTTCCAGTAATCAGATAAGGGCTAATCCCTACCTTATTCTTAAAAAGAAATGAATCAAAATCCCTGCCCAAATCACTTTCTCTTAGTCCACCTGAATGTACATGCATGCCTTGTACCTATGGACTACTGAAAAGGGTGGACTTCTTTGGTGGTCTTTCTCTTTTGGTACTTTCTCAAACCTTGAGCTCCATAAAATAATATATTTCAGTACACTTTGTACTTCCTTAGAAATTTATATTTTTAGGAGTCTATGATAGATATCCGATTTCTATCTTGAAAGGGCCAGATACTAGATTCATCTTCCACTTTCAATAGAAAGGAGAGGAATCTTTAGATGTTCTAAACTTATCTTATTCTTTTATAGTCCTTTTCAAATACAAATATACTTTAGTTGTATTTGATAGGACTTAGCTAAAGATATGAACTTAGCAAAGTGGGTCTAGTGAGTCCCTGCCAAAACATGCTCAATAAAATGAGGAGAAATACTATCTTTTCATTCCTTGGCAACTTAGGTGGACTTATTTCAATCATCCAGGTTTTCTTGAAACATAAAGTTCAAGTATTCCGAATGACAATATACCCAATTTTGAAAGTTCATGTCTACAAGTGGATCCCTATCTTGATCATCTTTGATTTTCCCTAGATTAATTCTGAGAATAGAGTTTAATCCTTTTGGAAGATCTTTGATATTCAAGAATTAGATCAAAGATGACTTTAGGAATTTTGAATTATCAGGTAGACCATTCTCTTGGGTCTCTACCTTGTTCTTTATTAGTCAGCTCTTTCCAAGGACAATCAGTACTAACTATCTTGAACCAATTCTGGTTCATACTCGAGATAGTTATGTATACTAACCTCGAAGGTCACCAAAGCTTTGCAAAGAGGAACAGAGCTTACTAAACCATTTCCTTCAAATCCTCAAAATAATTGAGGAATGATGCTTTATCAAGCCATCAAGATACCCTCTAGATTTTCTATTGGATGGAGTTTAGATGATTCAAGTTTTGCAGCTTTAGTTCCAAGGTCTTGCAAGAAAGATACTTATTTCTATGCATCATATCTCAGATCTTACTATGAACATTTTTGTTCTCACCAAAGATTCAAAAGAAGATCTTTTACAGATCATTCTTTCATTCAAGGTTATTATACTTGAATAGGTTTGACTTTACTTTTGGAGTTTAACTGGTAAACTCCCAAAATTATTTACCCTCTTACCTATCCAAATTTATTGTACCATATAAAATTTGGCTATGCATTTTATTAAGAAAAATGCATTTGCTTAAGAGGATAAAGGATAGCCTTTTCTAGGGTAAATGTCATGTTCATTCTATTTACCCTTTTGTACACCAGGTGTATTGAATTGGTTCAAGGAGGTACATTTCTATACCTCATGATGAACCTAAGACCTTAATCTAAATGGTCTTATCTTTAAGGCTTATTCCGATGTTTCCTATTGGATCTTGAGTCTATTTTCTCTCTGGCCATCAGAGAAAACTCTCAATGGGAGTTAGTTTTCACTGTCCCATACCAGGGAGGTCTTCCTCCAATCCATAGAACTACATCCTTAACCTTTCCACATTATTTGCCCTTATCTTTTCAATGCTCTCTAATCATTTACCATGATGATAAATTCCATCTTGGAACTCCTTGGCATCATTTTCATGAGAGCAAAGACTAAGGTTTCTAAATCTAATGCCAATAAATTCAAAGGTCTCTTTAGGTTGACCTTTGAACTTTACTTGGTATCAAACTATAAAAGGGTTTGATCTTTTTGACTAATGGAGGCCTCTTGGATTATCCAACCATAAAAGGTTTGATATATTTGACCAAGTTAGGTCAATTGGCTTTCTCAAATTTCCTCTAGCAAACTTAATAGGAGATAAGATCGAGTCTTTTCTCCTTTAGATGCCTTTTTCAATGATATTTACCCATGGGATTTTCTTGGGATCTTCAACTCATACCTTCATGAGTTGATATCCTTGCTTAAGTCTTCAACATCATGTTGATGTTCTAAAAACCATTAACTATTCTCCTTTAAGGGATCAATAATTATATGTCACCCTGTTGACTAAAGCGAGTTGCCATGCTTACTGATCCAAACTTTGGACCCATCTTTATCCATTCTCAAATATCCTACTCTAAATATGCTTCAAGTATTTGGCTAGCTTACCTTAGTTTACTTGCCAAATTGGAATTCTTTAATGAATTCCCTTCTTGCATATTTGGTTCTTAATTTGTTTGAGCTTTAACTCAAACACACTTAGGTACTTGGACATCCAATGTACTCCTTACGGAATATCTTTTGCTTAGAAGTATCATATTGATGATACCTTTCTTCCCCCCTTTAAGGAGTTTTCGTCCTCGAAAACTATAGGAAATTGATGTTCTTTTAACTTCCTATCCAAATGGGAGGTTCATTTATGCTAAATCCTTGAAAAGTTCTCAAATATCCTTGAGTTTAAGCTTCCATTATCCTTAACTTCAGTGTCCCATACCACTGAACCCACTTAAGTGATACTGTAAACATAGATGTCCCATACCATCTGATTTACAATCTCACCTTAGTGTAGACAATTTTAGTTCTTACTCAGGGATTAAACTCCATTCATTTTAGTCTTATCAAAATCTTTGTAAGTTACATTCTTACAGAGTCTTGATTTTGAAAAGACTTTGAAAATTGTGCTTTCATTGAGCTATTATCCTTGATCAGATGCAATCAAAGTCAGCTTTGTTTATGTCATTTGATAATAGATCTAGTATTATCTATTGACATAAGTAGGCATTTGTATCAAAGGATATAGTCAATCATAGGCTTTGCTAAAAGGTTACCTTTTAACCATCTTGATAAATTGTTTCTTACTTATAGAGCACATTTTGGAGTAGAGGTATTTAAGAGTTTCTTTCAACCCTTTAATCTTCCTCTTCTCTAGATATGCTTAATGAGTTACCACTCTTCCCTTTTTGAAACAATTTTCTCAAAGATCCAAATGAATCCTACTTTTTGTCAATGAAGGAAGAAGCTTATTGGGGAAGAAATGAACTTTTAAAAGGGTAAAATGGTTCAACCATTTTTTCCCTAATATGTCATTTGAGGACATTCTCTTCCCCCTTTTAGTGTGATCATTGTCCTCAACGATCAGATGTTGAAGTTCCTCTGAACTTCTTAACATCGTTCACAATGAAAAATTACCCCATGAGTGTAGGGTCTCATATAGGCTTCTCATTTCTCTTTTGAATTGTCTTTCAATCCAATTTCTTATTACCACTATCTTATGGTTAACATTGCTTAGTTTGTAACCTAAGTCCTTGGCCTTGGTGATCAGGCATGCCATGGGTATTATGGAACATCAGGGTCCATCAGTAGGACTTGAAGCTTAAGGTTTTTCTATCTATAATAAATCCTGTTGGCTTTTGGATTAAGCCAACATATAAAAAGCATAAAAGTTAATTGGAATTGAGCTACATATCCTCAATATTCCATTAAACTTGTATGCTTTTGACTTCATAATTAGAATTCATTTCCTATATTAACCTTAAACTTTACTTAAATTCTCTCTCATGTCCCATCAACCCATCCATATGTTATTTAATTCATGGATACATAGTGTATGCCAAAAACATATACAGCTTTGTTTGAAGATGCTTAGCATGCATAAGGTTCATGTATTGAACCCCTCTTTAAAGCATGCATGGAATTCACATTTAGAACTCCATTTAATGCATGCATACATGCTTGTGCTTTCCATTCATGTTCGTGTCATGCTATGATGGACACTCCATTTCCATTCTTTGACAATCTTCATGTGGTGAGTCCATTATGGGCTAATGAAAAAGCCTTTCCTATTTTTCTATGCCTTAAATGTAGCATGGAAAAAAATTAATTCATGCCTCATTTTAAGTGTGTGGATCCCACCTACTTCAAAATTAAATTGCATTCTTTCATGCATTGCTCTTGCATGGCAAACAACCAAATGAAAATGAGCATATCAAAATTAGTACTTACCTCTATTATGGCTTTATCCATCTGTTGATCCATTGCATGATGAGGCATATTAGTTTGGATACTTTGTACTTGAAGCTCCAAGTTTGAGTCATCATGAATTTCCAATTTCAAGTATGTTACTATAGGCATCTTTGTACTTACTTGTATGCCCATATACACATTTAACCCTCTAAAAAAAAATCTAAGGGTACTCCAATACATGCTTACAGTTATCTCACAATTCTTCTATGGATTTCCAAGTACATATATGAAGTACTTTTATCCTTGGCTCAATACATATGAGATTATAATGACTTCCACCTTCACATAGAATGTGTTCTGTGCATCATTCCATGTATGTTAATACTTAAATAGAGGGTCTGCTAAATTTATGATGGTAAAGTAACCTTTGTACTATGAGGATACATTCTTTCCGTTTCATGGTGTATTCGATGTATAATGAACTCAAAACGAAAGAAGAAGTGCTTAGATTCTATTGACACATCTCATATGAAAGCTTTTTAGAAAAGAAAGAAGTGTAATTCTAATTAGCTTTAAATGGACGATTTCCGAGTCCATTATTAGAAAAATACTACATGGATTATAGCACATGCATCTTTTGTATCATGTGATATATCCAATACATGATGAACTCAAACACATGCAAGTGAAAAACAAAATACTTAGCTCCAATGAATACTTGAAGACCTGTTTGTGGAGGTTGGGGATGCCGCAACCTTTCTCCCAACATCATGCCTCTTCTTTCTTCTCAGGAGAAGCGTGTGTAGATTTTCAAAGAGAGTGTTCGCTGTTGCATATTATATCCCACATAATTGATTTCTTGGAGAGTTGAAGCTCTATATAGTGCGCGTAGAGGGTACCCATTCACTACAAGCGGGAGTAGAAGCCTCTCGATTGGGCACTTCAACTGCGTGCTGTTATGATTCCATCGACGGTGCTCTCTACCTTGTGCGCCGCGTCAGGGGGCTGTCAACCCTCTTAAGGAAGGCATCCTATGGCGGCGTGCCCATGTGGTTGTCATATGGCGGCCTCCTCACATGCCTCTAGGTCTCCCCTAAGGGAGGTGTCTTATGGCCTTGTTTTTCTGCTCTAAAAAGGTAACTCACAAAGCTCCTCGAGCTCCTCGCAGGCGGGAAAAACAAGAATTCGAACTTCGAAAGCTAGGGAAAAACTCGAGTCTTTCATAGCATGTAACCTGCAATCAATATAGATCTTTTGAACTTAAATGGAGTTCTATATGTGAATTCCATGCATGCTTTAAAGAGGGGTTCAATTTTTGGACCTTATGCATGCTAAACATCTTCAAGAAAAGATGAGAATGTTTTTGGTATACACTATGATGCATGGACTTAATCACATATGCATGGGTTAATGGGACATGAGAGAGAAATCAAGTATTGTAAGTTTAAAGTTTTGAGATAGAAAAATGACTTCTTCATATGAAGTCAAAAGCATAAAAGTTTAATGGTGTGCTGAGATTATGCCCATTAACTTTTATGCTTTTTATATGTTGGCTTAATTCAAAAGCCAACAAAATTCAACTTAGGAAGAAAACTTTAACCTTCCAGTCCTACTTATGGACCCCTAAGTTCAATAATACCCATGGCATGCGTGATCATTAAGGCCAAGCACTTAAGCTTCAAATCCAACAAATTTCTCTTCTTATTAAACCATAAATGGTAGTAATAAGAACTCGGAGAAACTAGAAGCTTATATGAGACCCTACACACTGTTGATATATTTAGGTAGTGATGTGTGTGAACACTCTAGGACCGCCGAGGCACTTTTTTCCCTCTTTAGGAGGTTTTTTTCCCCCGGCTTGTATATACGCCTATTGCCCTAATGGGCTACTTATCTTTGTACATTCTCTAGTAAGACATTCAGTATTGTGTGTTTGTGCTCAAAGCTTCTTCTTCTTCCTTGTGCTGTTCGCGTGCTTCCGCAGACGTCTATCTCCAACAATTGGTATCAGAGCAGGTCGTCGCTTCTTCTAGGGCGCCGTCGACACTCCTCCGTTTGCAGTCTCAGATTCGCACGAAATTTGGTGAGCATACTCAGGGTGTTTCCGAGATCGCGATCTGAGCTCGTTTCGACCTCCGAATGCACTATCACAACGCTTGTGCAGGCTATTTCGTCCTTTTGTGCCAAAGGTATATACCAGTTTTTGTTCGCCAGTTTAAGCATCTCGAAGTCTGCTACAGGTCTAGCAGAACTCATCTGGGCAGTTCCGTTCAACTTTTTGAGATACAGTCAATTTTTTGCATCAAGGTATTTTAGTCACCGGCCATGGCTGAAAGCAGTGATGTATTCCGTATGTTGGTTGTTGAGGATAAGTTGGATGGTACCAACTACCCATTATGGGCTTATATGATGCGACATGTACTGGTTGCAAAAGGACTATGGAACATTGTGCAGGGTGTTGAAAGACGTCCTGTTACACCTGCGACTACAGGTACTACAAATACAGGTGCTGGAGCTGATGAAGATGGTGTCGAAGATGATATTGTGCAGATTCCTGTTCGTGCTGCTGTTTCTGTTGCACCTACTGCAGAGCAGATTCGTTGGGATGGCAGAGATTCCCAGGCACATGCATTGATAGCTTTGTCTGTCAAACGTGCCATTATTCCTCACATTCGCTCTTGCAGAACAGCAAAGGATGCTTGGGATACAGTTACCACTTTGTACCAGGCTAGGAATGAGGCTCGTGTTGCTTACCTCCGAAAACAGTTGGAGAGTGAGCACATGAATGAAGGTGATTCTATGGACAATTTTCCTACAAAGATCAAAGAACTGAAGGAACAATTGATTTCTGCTGATGAGGTTATACCAGATAGCTCACTTGTGCAGACCGTTCTGAATGGTCTTCCTGATTCATATCAGAGTTTTGCCTCTACTCTTCGGTTGATGATGAAAGGCAATCCGAATGCCTTGTCATTTGAGGAATTAGTCTCTATTCTGTTGCAGGAAGATCAATCCAGGCAGAACAGGTCCATTATGCGTGTTGCAGATCAAGCTTTCCTGGCTAGTCATAAGGGCAAAGGAAAATGGAGCTCTTCTACTAGTAAGCAGAAATCTGCAAATGCTGCACAATCGAAGAACCAGGATAAAGATGAGAAGAAATCAGAAAAGCAGAAATTGTTCTGCAAGTACTGTAAAGGAAATGATCATATTATAAAGAAATGTCCAAAACTGGCTGCTAAAGAGGCAAAGAAGAAAGAGGCTGGAATGGTTGTTGCAGAGGCCTCTACACCAAAAACAGAGTCTGCAAATCTTGTGCAGGAAGAAGAATGGGCGTTTACTACTGTCTGCAATTTTGACCCATCTTCTCATGATCAGTGCATGTCTGCAGTAGACTCAGATGTTTGGTACTTTGATAGTGGGGCGACCAAACATATTACCTCGCAGCGCAGTTTCTTCTCTTCACTCGAGCCTGCCCCTACAGGAAATACTGTCACATGCGCCAATAACTCCTCTTATCCTGTTATGGGAGTTGGTAAGATCATTCTGACTACTGCTGATGGTAGTTCTTTCACTTTGTCAGATGCTTTATTTGTGCCAGGGATAAAAAAGAATCTGTTATCAATTTCTGCATTAGCCAAGATTGGCTTGGTTGTGAAATTTGTTGATGACAGGTGTACAGTCCATGATCTCTCAAACGGCGATGTGATTATTGCTTCTGGCATTTTATGTCGTGGGCTGTATAAGCTCATAGACTATGAAAGATCTGTGAATGATTCGGCATGTGCAGTTCATGATTCTCAGGCTATGTCAGATGCAAAGCTTTGGCATGCATGCTTTGGTCATCTGAATTTTGCTAGTTTGTTATGCCTGCAGAAATCTGAAATGGTGTCCTCTTTGCCCAAACTTGAGGCACCTTGAAAACATGTTTGTGAAGGCTATATTTTGGGCAAAATGCAACGTTCTTCCTTTCCAAAAGATGGTTCAGTTCGGGCTACGCAGAACTTGCAGCTTGTACATAGTGATGTCTGTGGTCCTATGCAGACACCCTCTTTTGAAAATTACCTTTACTTCGTGACTTTCATTGATGATTTTTCCAGGCATGCATGGGTATATCCACTCAAAGCAAAGTCCGAAGTGTTCATGTGCTTCAAACAGTTTTTGGTTTTGGCTGAAAATCTGTCAGCATGTAAAATGGGCACCCTCCGTTCTGATCGAGGGGGGGAATATATGTCTTCAGATTTTAATGCATTTCTGGCTGAACGTGGGATAAAACACCAGTGTACAGTGTCGTATACACCTCAACAGAATGGAGTTGCTGAACGGAAGAACAGGTCTCTCATGGAGATGGCGAGGTGTATGGTCAAGAGTCAGGCTTTACCTCATAGTTTCTGGCTTGAGGCTGTCATGTGTGCAGCATATGTACTGAACAGGTGTCCCACTAAAGCGTTGCAGTCTATCACTCCATATGAGGCTTGGCATGACCGCAAGCCATCTGTTGCTCATCTGCGTGTTTTTGGTTGTTTGGCATATGCATTAGTGCCTGAACAACATCGCAGAAAATTGGATGATAAGGCAGTAAAATGTATTTTTGTTGGATACAGTTCTGAAAGTAAAGGCTATCGTCTGTATCATCCACAGACTAAATGCATTCTGGTTAGCCGTGATGTTGTCTTTGTGGAAGATGCTATTCAGCCATTGCTTTCATGTACTAAGGAGACATCTATTAGCTCCAAAGACATGTATGATACTTTGATGCCTCTTTTTACAGGTGGACAATCTAGTGCTGGTCCTAATGAGGCAACTTCTCAGCCTTTGCAGGTTTCATATGATGATGCAGATCATTCCATTTCTGATGCAGATTTACATGATGCACTTGCTGATGAGAGAGCTGATATTGAGCAGGCAAAAACTATGCCAAAATGGCTGGTGCAGACTTTGCGTGACAGCAAATTAGATGCACCTTTGTCATATCGTACTCGTTCAGGCTCTCATAGTGCCTCCTTTGCATCAGATTGCTATGCTATGGCTGCATCTAGTCTCTGTGATGAGAATGAGCCTGTTTCTTTTGATGAAGCACAAAATTCAGAAAATTGGATGGCTGCTATGCAATCTGAATATGATACTATAATGAAGAATGGTACATGGTCTTTATGTGACTTGCCTCCTGCCAAGAAGGCCATTGGCACTAAATGGGTATACAAGCTGAAGCGTAAACTTGATGGTACAATTGAGAGGTATAAGGCTAGACTTGTTGCAAAGGGTTATGCACAAGAAAGAGGCATTGATTTTGATGAGACCTTTGCACCTACATGCCATATGACTAATGTTCGGAGCATTTGTGCACTTGCAGCCCATCATGGTTGGAATGTACATCAGTTGGACATTAAAACAACATTTCTGAATGGTGACTTGCATGAAGAAGTGTATGTTTTTCAGCCCCGTGGCTTTGTGCAGAAAGGGCATGAAAACCAGGTTTGTAGGTTAAAGAAGGCATTATATGGTTTAAGGCAAGCACCACGTGCTTGGTATGAGAAGATGCATGCCTATCTGATTGCACATGGTTTTGAGAACAGTCCAACTGAAAGCACCTTATATGTTAAACGTGCTAATGATGTGCTTCTGATCATTGTTATCTATGTTGATGACATGCTGCTCAGTGGTCCTATTGAGACACATATTGCTGATTTTAAGGCTGATTTGCATGCCTCATTTGAGATGTCTGATTTGGGGCATTTGCATCACTATTTGGGCATTCAGTTTATGCACGTTGATGGTGGAATGGCTTTGTGTCAAATGAAATATATTGACACATTATTGCAGCGTTTTGGCCTTGAAGACTGTAAGCCTATTGCCACTCCTATGGAGACAGGTTTACGATTGAGTCTTCATGATGCTGGAGATGTATTTGATGTTGTTCTCTATCAACAGGCTGTTGGGTGCTTGATTTACTTATGCATTAATCGGCCAGATATTCAGTTTGCTGTCTCACAGATGAGCAGGTTTATGCATTGCCCAGGAGTCACGCATTGGAAAGCGGTTAAGCGCATCTTTCGCTACTTGAGTGGTACTCAGCTACTTGGGTTGTTTTATCCCAAGGGGGGATCACTACCGCCAGATTTGCATGCTTTTTCTGACTCAGATTAGGCTGGTTGCTATGACACTCGTGTGTCCACCAGTGGTTTTTGCTTCATGCTTGGTACCTCATGTATATCTTGGTTGAGCAAGAAGAAGCCTACTGTGGCCACTTCTAGTTGTGAGGCTGAGTATAGAGCAGCTTTCACGGCGATTGTTGAGTGTGTGTGGCTCAGACGCCTTATGGCTGATTTGGGTGTTGGCCAGTCTTCTGCCACCACCATCTTCACTGACAGTCAGAGCGCATTGGCAGTTGCGAGGAACCCTGTGTTCCATGCTCGCACTAAGCACATTGAGGTGCATTATCACTATGTCAGGGACAGGTTCTCTGCTGGGGAGATCACCTTGGCATATGTGCCCACGCAGGAGAACATTGCAGACCTTTTCACGAAGGCTCTGCCTAGGGAGAAGTTTGAAGCTTTCCGCAAAGCTTTGGGCTTACTTCCTTTTGTGGAGTGATTTCCACATAGCTTGGCACTTCCTTATACATGAGTGCCAGCTCCTTGTTCACAGCATCACTCCCAGGGGGGATTTGTTGATATATTTAGGTAGTGATGTGTGTGAACACTCTAGGACCGCCGGGGCACTTTTTTCCCTCTTTAGGAGGTTTTTTTCCCCGGGCTTGTATATACGCCTATTGCCCTAATGGGCTACTTATCTTTGTACATTCTCTAGTAATACATTCAGTATTGTGTGTTTGTGCTCAAAGCTTCTTCTTCTTCCTTGTGTTGTTCGCGTGCTTCCGCAGACGTCTATCTCCAACACACACATGGGATAATTTTTCATTGTGAACAATGTTAAGAAGTTCAGAGGAACTTCAACATCTGATCATTGAGCACAATGATCACACTAAAAGGGGGAAGAGAATGTCCTCAAATGACATATTAGGGAAAAATGGTTGAACCATTTTACCCTTTTAAGCGTTCATTTCTTCCCCAATAAGTTTCTTCCTTCATTGACAAGAGTTAGAATCCACTTGGAGCTTTGAGAAAATTGCTTCAAGAGGGAAGAGTTGTAACTCACTAAGCATATCTAGAGAAGAGGAAGATTAAAGGGTTGAAAGAAACTCTTAAATACCTCTACTCCAAAATGTGCTCTATAAGTAAGAAACAATTTATCAAGATGGTTAAAAGGTAACCTTTTAGCAAAGCTTATGATTGACTATCCTTTGACACAGATGCCTACTTATGTCAATAGATAATACTAGATCTATTATCAAATGACATAAACAAAGCTGACTTTGATTGCATTTGATCAAGGAAATATTTCAATGAAAGCACAATTTTTAAAGTCTTTTCAAAATCAAGACTCTGTAAGAATGTAACTTACAAAGATTTTGATAATAGAAAAGACTCGATCTTGTCTCCTATTAAGTTTTCTAGAGGAATTTCGAGAAAGCCAATTGACCTAACTTGGTCAAATATATGAAACCTTTTATGGTTGGATAATCCAAGAGGCCTCCATTGGTTAAAAAGATCAAACCCTTTTATAGTTTGATACCAAGTAAAGTTCAAAGGTCAACCTAAGAGACCTTTGAATTAATTGGCATTAGATTTAGAAACCTTAGTCTTTGCTCTCATGAAAATGATGCCAAGGAGTTCCAAGATGGAATTTATGATCATGGTAAATGATGAGAGAGCATTGAAAAGATAAGGGCAAATAATGTGGAAAGGTTAAGGATGTAGTTCTATGGATTGGAGGAAGAACTCCCTGGTATGGGACAGTGAGAACTAACTCCCATTGAGAGTTTTCTCTGATGGCCAAAGAGAAAATAGACCCAAGATCTAATAGGAAACATCGAGATAAACCTTAAAGATAAGACCATTTGGATTAAGGTCTTAGGTTCATCATGAGGTATAGAAATGTACCTCCTTGAACCAATTCAATACACCTGGTGTACAAAAGGGTAAATAGAATGAACATGACATTTACCCTAGAAAAGGCTATCCTTTATCCTCTTAAGCAAATGCATTTTTCTTAATAAAATGCATAGCCAAATTTTATATGGTACAATAAATTTGGATAGGTAAGAGGGTAAAGAATTTTGGGAGTTTACCAGTTAAACTCCAAAAGTAAAGTCAAGCCTATTCAAGTATAATAACCTTGAATAAAAGAATGATCTGTAAAAGATCTTCTTTTGAATCTTTGGTGAGAACAAAGCATGTGATTAACCTTTCACCTAGTACTGTCAAAGGTCTGAAAGTGGCATATGAGTTGTGGACAGAGAAGCCACCATATTATGATCATCTTCGAGTTTTTGGGTGTAAAGAATATGTTTATATACCCAGGAATCTTAGACAAAAGTTGGATCATAAGTCAAAGAAATGCATTTTCCTTGGATATGGTTGAGAAGGACAATTTGGATATTGCTTATGGGATTCTGAAACACAGACAATGATCAAAAGTAGTGATGTCATTTTCAATGAGTCTAAGATGCATAAACAACCCGTTAAGGAGGTTGAAGTGAGAAGAGTGGTGTTTGAGGATATTAGTCCTCCGATTAGCATGCATAAAAATGCTGCACATAGGGATGTTCAAGAGAATGTCCATTCAGATCAGTCTTCACATGTTCCTGTTCAGCAAACATTGAGACGTTCTGCACGTGTCTCACATCCACCTGATAGATATGTTCCAGGTTTAGATTTTGTTATGCTAATAGATGCCAGTGAGCCTTCTTGCTAGAAAGAGGCTATGCAGATAGAGGATCATGTCAAGTGGGAGCGTGCCATGAACAGTGAGTTGGATTCTATTCACAAGAATGGTACTTGGGATTTAGTAACTTTGCCAAAGGGAAGGAAAGCTTTAGCATGTAAATGGGTATATAAGCTGAAATTCACATCAGATAGTGCTTCTCCAAAGTATAAAGCACGACTCATTGCAAAGGGTTTTAAGCAACAACATGGTGTTGATTTTGAGGAGATCTTCTCTCAAGTGGTCAAGATGACTACCTTGTGCATGTTGCTTGGATTCGTTGCAATGGAGGACTTAGAGCTAGTCGAAATGGATGTGAAAAGTGCTTTCTTGCATGGAGACGTTATAGATGAGATCTATATGGAAGAACCAGAGGGTCATGTAGTTCCTGGCAAGGAAATTCTAGTTTGTAAGCTTAAGAAGAGCTTGTATGGACTTAAACAGTCCACTAGACAATGGTACCAAAATTTTGATGCTTTTATGAAATCTCAAGGCTATTCTCGAAGCAATGAGGATCATTGTCTCTACACAAAGAGATGCTCAGATGGCAGCTTGATATGCTTGATACTTTATGTCGATGATATGTTGATTGCTGGGAAGTCCTCTTATGATTTGTCAGTTCTCAAAAAGAAATTGAGTCAAACATTTGATATGAAGGATTTGGGGGATGCCAAACATATTCTTGGCATGCGCATTACTCATGATAGGAGTAAAAGATGCATATATGTGTCTAAAAGTGAGTACATATCCAAAGTACTTCACTGGTTCAATATGCAAGGTGCAAAGGCATTGAATACACCTTTATCCACATATGTGAAATTGAGCAAGGATGATTGCCCCAAATCATATGAGGAAAAGGAATTCGTGACCAAAATTCCCTATCAGACATTGCATTTGTAGTGGGAGTTGTGAGCAGATATATGTCTAATTCTGGCAAGAAACATTGGGAAGCAGTCAAGATTATTTTGAGATATCTGAGTGGCACTAAGGACAAGTGTTTATGCTTAGGTAGAGGGAAAGCATCCATTATTGGTTACACGAGACCAGACATTGCATTTGCAGTGGGAGTTGTGAGCAGATATATGTCTAATTCTGGCAAGAAACATTGGGAAGCAGTCAAGATGATTTTGAGATATCTGAGTGGCACTAAGGACAAGTGTTTATGCATAGGTAGAGGGAAAGCATCCATTATTGGTTACACAGATTGAGATTATGTTGGTTGTGTAGACAATCATAAGTCTACATCAGGGTACATTTTTCATTTTGCTAGAGGTGCTATCTCTTGGAGATCTCGTCTTCAAGAATGTACAGTTGTTTCCACCACAAAAGCAGAGTATGTTGTAGCAAGTGAGGCATGTAAGGAAGCATTGTGGCTTTCTCGTATTGCTTGTGATAGTCAGAGTGCCATTGCTTGCTAAGAATCTGGTCTATCTTGATAAGACTCCGGTTTACCTGAGCATGTACCTCGCTTGCTCAGTGATAGTCAGAGTGCCATTGCTTTAGCTAAGAATCCAGTCTATCATGCAAAGACCAAGCACATTGAGGTGAGGTATCACTTCATTAGAGCTTGCTTAGCCACTGAGCGCATTATTCTTGAGAAGGTTCACACTCGAGATAATGTTGCAGATACTTTGACTAAAGCTCTACCACAGAATAACTTTCGACACTATTGTCACTTGATGGGGGTTACTTGATTCTTGATCATACACAGTCACTTGTATACTGTGTAACATGCCCATCAGGTGGGAAGTATAGTTTGTATACTTTCACTCATGTATTCTTTATTTTTCTCCCATAGTTACTTTGGCCATGTTGGCCTTTAGTGGGAGATTGTTACTGTTAATGTCCATGTGAAAGGCCAAATGGCCACTGGACACTTCCTTGTATATGTTCTTTAATAAAACATATAGTGGCCTGGTCAGTCACAGACTATAAGTTTGACTACATTTGTGAGACCTAAGAAGTCTGTCTTCATCTCCTCTGTGTACTGTGTTTTCTGTGTATTCTGCAACGCCCCGTGCGGAGTACTGTGTGCAGCCTTAAGAGCTCGGTTTTCTACTTCGAGCATATCGTTGTGGAGCTCTCGAGAAGGAGAGCACATCATGGTGCATCGGCATCGAATTACTTCAACCAGCTGTTGATACAAGCACAAAAAGCAATGTTCTATCTTAAATCTAACCAACCATGAACACTTGTGGACATTCATGTACATTGAGCCTCATATAAGAAATTCATTGTCCGTGATATTCAACATTTTAGTCATAAATTGATTCTTTTGGTATGAAGATAGCATTCTTGTCCATGCACATTAGAGTATTTGGTTGGGCCCTTAGCCTCTTGAGGCAGAGGCAAGGTTCAACCCCTCCCTACGATAGGAAAATTATGGGCGCTAGACCATTGTATTATCTTTAGGCAGAGTTAAACCAGTTGTCTTCAGGAAATCCTTTCTAGGTGTGGTCTTCGGGCAATTTAAGCCCTACTTTGTGAGATATAGTGGATCCCATGGGTATTATGCCCCTTCACCTGTACAATTGTTCTTTCAATCTAATTCAATTGATAAGGGGGATTAGGCTTCAGCCAAACTTCTTTGGTAAAGAAAAAAAAAAGATAGCGTTCTTATTCTTTATTAGCTCTAAATGAGCATGTATTTCAAAGAGTTTCTAGTGGCATTCAGCCCAAAAGATTTGAGACAAAGTAAGTAATTACTTACTCTAATCAATGAGACATTCGTTGAATATTAAGTACATTCCTTTAGCTTCAAACAACTTCAAAGGTTAGCAAAGTGAATGGGTTTGGTATTGCCTTAAACAGCCTTGAACATGATAATCTAAAAAATATCAAGTATGATGATGAAGATTGTGATTATTGCACATGTGCTTTATAATATCAAACATGAGTATATATTTTATATTTATTTATAATTAGGGTTCATGTATTTATGCATAGTGTGACTTCTAAGGCTACATGTGTGCATGCATTTTGTTTCCTAGTTCAATGAATTCTAATTATGTAAAATGGATGTTGTGCAAGATTGAAGAGTTCCTTGTAAGAATGAATAAGATAGAATGGTCCATCAATCAGAAAAGCATCACTGGATGATCTGTCCACATAAAATTGGCATTATTTGCTGATTTATTGTTTATGTATAAGCACATAATCGCTTTAGGAAGCCTTTCTTTTTCTATAAGACATAAATAGAAAGCTTCATCATGACATGGACGTTATTTTGCAACCAATGATATCATGTTTCTTCATATGTATATTCTTCACAGTACTTATTTTATTACAATCCAAAACTCACCTGAATTTTTTTTTTGTAAGAAAATATTCACTTCGGGTGGAGTATTGAGTATATCTAACACCCCCCCTCAATGTCCACCTGCGATGAACTACTTTCTTGGTCCAATGCCAAGATTCGGAAGATGTCGATACAAATGCTCTTTTCCTAGAGCCTTGGTTAAAATTTCTACTCCATTTTCTTTTGTTCAACAATAGCATAGCTCCACAATTCCATCTTCTATCAACTCTCACACATAGTAGTACTGGATTTCTATGTGCTTAGTACATGCATGACAAATAGGATTCTTGGCGATGGCTATGCAGTGGTTGTCGCATCTCAACCTTGTAGCCTCATGTCCTTGAATTCCTATATGCCATAGGACTCTTCTCAACCATACCGATTTGCATGCAAAAAAACATGCTACTTTATACTCAGCTTCGATAGAAGATAGTGCTATGGTCGGTTGCTTCTTATTGATGCAAGAAATGATTTCGGAACCTAAAGAGAAGCAATATCCAGAAACTAATTTTTTGGAATCAATATCCTCTGCCCAATTTGAGTCACAATATCCACTCAAAGATGATCCTTCACCATAAAGAATACCATACTCAATGGTTCCTTTGACATACTTGAGTATCCGTGTGCATGCCTTCCAATGTGTTAGGCACGACTTATTAGAGAAACTGCTTACTATACCAACAATGTAAGAGATATATGGTCTGCTATTAAACAAATAAATGAGACTTTCGACTAATCTCCTGTATTTTCCAATATCTATTGGAGGTGAAGTATCTTCAATGGATAATTTTTTGTTGACTTCCATTGGTGTAGATATTTCTTTGCAATCCGCCATGTCAAATGCCTTCAACACCTGCTTCACATACTTTTCTTGCAAAATAAAAATCTCCCCTAGTTCCTATCAAACTTCAAGACCTAAGCAATAATGCATCAAGCCCAAATCTGTCATCTCAAATTCTTAACTTAAGGCATCTTTTGTTTGTTTGAGAAGTGCATTATCATTTATGGCAGCAAACTTGTTAGCATTCTTTGCTACTTTTGTAAGTATGTGATCTTTTCACACACATATCTGATTTAGGGTCTTCTGTAGCCTAAGTTCAGATGAGGGTTTGTTGATTATCAGTTATAAAATGATCCTTCCTCTTTCTATTACTCATATTCACTCTTCTACAACCTATTAGGTCACACATCTCATATATATTCAGATTTTGTCCATACATCTGAATATGTTCGTTATATTTGTATATACACTCTTCCATTTATTTATGTTCACAAGTGGTTGAGAGTTTTGCTCCCATATTGTAAATTGAAATTTGTTTATATGATAGTTTTAGTAAGCAGTGGCTTACGTAACACTTTACACATCTTGTCTAATCTTTCTCTATCTTTGTCTCAACATTTGTATGATTAAATGTGTTATGTTCATGTTTTGTCAATATTGGAAGATTGCTAGAACCTATGGAATCTTGGACCTATGGAACCTATATTGAAGATCCTAGACTTATGGGACCTGTGAGATTTGTTATGGACCTACCTCATTTCTAACATTTGGTATCAGAGCATTTAGGCTCTCAGATTCAAAGGTTCCTAGATTCCTAGGAACCTATATCCAAAAGATATCCTCTATTCACTAGTACCATGCTCTCCGGGCTTGTTTCAACATGTACAATGCATTCTTCAACTTACATACTTTGTTCTCTGAATGTAAGCCTCAAACCTTGATGGTTGAGACACATATACCTCCTACTTGAGGCCTCCATTCAGGAATTCTGATTTGACATCCATGTGATATATTGCCCATTGATTATGTGTAGCCACAGCTAGTATGAGCCAAATAGTAATCATCCTTGTTGTCGGGGCAAGCGATTCACCGAAGTCAATGCCTTCGGCTTGGGAATAGCCCTATGCAACAAGTCTAGATTTTTACTTCTCTAAAGTACCATCTACCTTGTATTTTAGCTTCCAAATCCACTTAGTGTTGATGACCTTCCGCTTTCGAGGTCGCTCCACTAGCTCCCAAGTTCCATTCTTCATAATATTATTGTATTTTGTTTGCATAGCCACTCTCAAGTTCAAATTTTGGAGTGCTTCTTCCACACTTGTCGGCTCCTTTGTTTGTTTGCCAATAATCTCAACCATCAATGCTGATTTTACAATATGGGCCTCTACTTGTTTCTATTCCTCTATTCTCTGTGATTTCCTTGGACCATCCAAAATCTGTTCAATTGAATCTGGAATGAGACTTGTGAAATCATAGAGCTGCCTCACCCACCGTGGCAATGGCTTTTCCACTTGAGTGACAACAAGTTGGTGACTTAGAGCTGCATCATCCGAGGATGGTGCGTCCTTCTCTTTCGTAGTAGGGATAGCTCTTAGATCATGTTCATAGTGGATTACTTCTTTGTCTGATGATAGAGTGGAATTTTTCTTTTCTTCTTCTACTGCATGTGGCTTCTCCTCCTTGAACACCACCTCACAAATCGCTATGATCTTCTTTGCCTTTGAGTCGTAAATCTTGTAAGCTTTCTTCTCTTCATTGTACCCTACGAAGATACATTTGGTGCTTTTTGGTTGAAGCTTGTTTATGTGTACAAAACACTCACTTCCAAACAACTTGAAATGGGAAACAGAAGGCTTTCTACTAGTGTAGGCTTCATGTGGAGTTTTTCCATCAAGTGCCTTTGTGTGGTTATGATTCAGGATATAAGATTCATGTTGAAGGGAAAAGGATTGCCCAAAAATGATTTGGCAATCCTCTTCCCTTCAACATACATCTTGCCATTTCCATAATGGTTCGATTTTGGCATTCAACAACACCATTTTGTTGAGGGCTATGTAGCGTTGTGAGTTCATGTTTGATTCCTTTGCCCTTGTAGAAATCATCAAAATCAATTGACGTGAACTCACCTCCACCATCTATCCTAAACTTCATCTTTTCCCCAGTTTCCATTTCAACAAGCTGAAGCCATTCTTTGAACTTACCACAAGGCTTGTCTTGGCATCTTTCCGCACAAGTCCGCATCCACCAACTCAAGAGGACCTCTTGCTCTATTCTTGCTTGCTTGTGGAAATGCCTTCCTTTGCAGCTTGCCCATCATGCAAGCTTCACATGCTTCTTTCATTTCTGCAACCGGAGAGAGGTTAGCAACCATATCTTTCATGTGCATCTCTTTCAATACCAAGTATCCAATGTGGCCGAATTTTTCATGCCAGAGCTTACTTGTGCCTACACTGATCATGATTGTAAGAGCACACAACTCGTATAGGTTGTTCCTCCTTATTCCGATCTCGACAACATTATTGTTCCAGTCTAGAATCTCATCTCCTGTCTTACTAAAAGGCACCTGATGACCTTGATCAATTATAGAAGCTATCAAAATTAATTTTTGTTTGATTTGTGGAACATACAACACATCTGCAAGCTTTCTGATATCCCCTTTAATATTAATAAGACCGCTAATAATACACTAAGATCGATGGGCACCTTTTTCCCTCTTTAGGAGGTTTTTTTTACCCCCACTTGTATATATGCCTATAACCCTAACAGGCGACTCAATCTTGTACATTCTCTTGGTAATACATTCAGTATTGTTTGTTGTGCTCCAAGCTTCTTCTTCTTCCTTATGTTGTTCACGTGCTTTTGTAGACCTCAAACTCCAACACAAGCTAGGTTCAATTGAGATGGCTCTTATGTGGAAAAATATAACAAGGGTGGAAGATTAAAAAAAAAGGCAACAAAGTGGGTAGGATGTTTACTTTAGGTATGAAACTTCTTGAGTTGAATGCAACATGTTGGCACAAGATATATGTTTGGTCTTAGAAACATAAATTTGATATAATGCTATGGGACGTGTCAATATCGAAAGCTTAAAGTTGATGTGGTCAAATGAAATCATTCTCATGCTTCAAACCTTTAGAGTTGCAAAAATGCAAAGTCATATCAAGCATTGTGATTTGGTAAAGAATACATTCATAATAAGCATGCTCGTGAGAGTGTGCTAGAGAATAAATACACATTTGTGGGGTCTTATCAACACTGTATTTGTGCGAGATTCCAAACGTTGTGTTATATTCACCATTCCAGATGTTGCGTTGTGAGCATCCATAATAATTATGGGTCTACTTCATGAAGAAGAAAAGTGAAGTGTTAAAACACTTTTAGAATTACAAGGCTATCACGGGAAAGAAAATAAGAAAATACATTAAAAAATTTTGATTAGATGGAGAAGAATATTTTTCTATCGAGATCAATAGTTCTTTAAAAAGTCATGGGATTCAAAGAAAATTTGCATGCAATGATGCATTAAAAAGACTTTCTTGTTGAACATAAGGACAAATGTATTCTAAATATAATAACAAAATTGATGGTTGAGAGAAAATTCTCTAATATGCCTCATAATTTGTGGGTAGAATCTATATTCAATGATTTTTGGGTAGAATGTATATTCATTGATGGTTTCTATTTTTGTTGAGAATTAACGGAGATAGAAACTGAAATTAAATTGAGTCTATTCTTTGCAAATTTATCGATCAAGAGCGCACAATTGCACCCTTATGTTGCATGCTGACACTTTTTGATGTCATTTTTGAGGACGGAAACGACCATGTCTATATAACTTGCATGATGGATTATAAATTTGCAATATGTTACTTTGCAAAAACACTTTTGAGATTCTATACTTAACGGAAACTCCATACTTGATGGAAGCAAGACCTACCCCCTTCCTCACTCTTATCTCCCATGGGGCAAAGGTTTATCATGTGATTAATTTTTTTACCCTCGTTTTTCTTTGATCAGTAAAATTTAAGATCTTCGCTTGTGTAATTTCTTCAAGCCACACTTTGGATTTGAGAGCCACACTTGGATTTGAGGCGACACTTTGGATTCAAGCCTTATACCTTAAAATCCAATGTCCAATATTTGACCACTACACCATGGACCCCCGATGTTCTACATCTTCTTTGTCGAGACAATATTGAAAGTGTTTATGCTTTAGGCCTCTACATCGTGGTTGATTTTTCACGGTCCTATTGCTCGTTTTGGGTGTTTATTTCTTTGAAAATAAAACTAATAATTTTGATTACCCGTCAAAAAATGAGTTACAATCCTAATATACACAGGTATATCCTAAATTGTTGAAGCCATATACCTCTCTACATGATGGAGGCTAAATTACCCGGAGAGATTATATATATATATATATATATATATATATATATATATATATATATATATATATATATATATATATATATATATATATATATATATATATATATATATATATATGTGTGTGTGTGTGTGTGTGTGTGTATGTACATACATATATATGACAGAAAGAGGAAGGATTAGTTTAAAACTGATAATCAGCAAACCCTCATCTGAACTTAGGCTATGGAAGACCCTAAATCAGATATGTGTGTGAAAAGATCACATACTTACAAAAGTAGCAAAGAATGCTAACAAGTTTGTTGCCAAAAATCCTCAAACTCATATGAACATACCTTCTCAAACACCTCATCCAAATATGCATAAAGCATACATGTACTAATTCTCTTGTACCTATGTCGTAAAGAACTCCTCCTGATATGGATGCCACTTCCATATACTTCAAGTAGTACCTATGTGCATAAAGAGAACATATACATGAATTCTTAATATAAGATGCAAATCTTATATTAACCACCATCCAATGTCTTTGAAGTAAACCGAAATCTTCATATAGAAGACAATCTTCAAATACATCATGTGGATGGCCGATCCACACCAGCAAGCTGCTGATGAGTAAGTCCTCTCCAAGAGTGTGAGCACACTCTTCTTCTCCAAGAAGAACTCCATAGCCGCTCCTCAACATGCTCCAAGATAGCACCATGGTTGCCCCATGTGCTAGAAGCACCACCTCTATCGAGGGACCAAAAACTGGTGTTGCCAATTGGTGTGGGATGTCTTAAAAGTGACCCAAGGACTCCCTTTTATAGTCTTCCAAAGCTCTTGCAAAAAACTCTCTAAAAAGCGCTTTATTTTAATCTCACCGCTTTTTAAATTGCTTTTGCTTTATTTTAAGTGAGTTTGCTTTATTTTTAAAGTTGCTTTTAGCTAACTTTAAAAATAACTTCTTGACCTGCTTTTTTCAACTTCTGACTACCTGATGAATGATTTGACAATATTTTTATGATCCTCATGCCGAGAGCTATCATATGAGATCAAAATCCTAAATTAGTAGAAAATTAAGGTTAGGGTTTTCTCCCAATCTAATCTCTGATGAATGCATGTCATATACCATAAGAAAGCTCTCTTCAAGCTCTACAAGATAGACTCATAAAAATTTTATCCCAAATTTTGTGCCAAAAATGACTAAGTATCAAAATTAGGGTTTCTACCCTAAATGGATTTTGGACTGATGTGATATTGTTTTCCAACAATCCCCCGTGCAATGTCATATTGGTGCAAACTGGACTGGATATACAACTTCATTCATCTTCAAACTATCATAAGCTTCAAACTTGTACTCTCGAATTGACCTTCAATCCTTTTCTTCAAAAGTCTTCTTCAAAACTGAATTTGAATTTCTTCAAACTTCAAAAACTGAATTTGTTGAATATGTCATAATACCTGAGAAAATATGCAAACTAGATATCCAATAGTGTACTTATTTGCTTGACAACAAATGTAGCAAGTACTGACTCTGAACCTGCTATCTCCTGTCTTCTCAAACCTAAAAACATACACTAGGATCCACATATTTGCATTTACCTTATGAAAGCTTTCTCAATAAACTACTTCTGCTGTGCCATGAAAATACACTAAACATAATCAAGAACTAAATCCTGGGACTTGTGACTGACAACTCATAACTTAGTGTATTATGAACATTGCTGGTTCATCTCTGACTGTACTCAAGTCAATTCAACTCAGCTCAACTCATGAGTCTCATAAAAAAAATCTGTGATGTCATCATGTCTTCATCCTTGTTCAATCTATAAATCCTTCATACCTCTTTTCTTCAGAATCTGGTATAAACATATATGTGCGTACCTCTAAAACATACCTCTCTGAAATATCGATTTTTTCTTCAATAGAACTTTGAAATCTTCTCCTGAACAGGAACACATAACAATAACTTTCTCGAGACATTCTCCTTCTTCCTTCTTCTTTCAAAGCTGGAATATAAAGAGAAAATGATAAAGGAAATATAGGAATACCTGATATAGGATTACCTGGAATTGTTATAGGTATGACTCTGTATTCTTTCACATATGGCTAAAAAATAAGTCTTCATGTTTCATCACCCCCTTGGATGATTTAACACTAGTATCCAAAATTCTTCAAATATATCAAACTTTATGAGATCTAGAACGTCTTCCTTCGTAAATCTGATTTTTCATAACATTAATACCTGTGTCTGAAATAAATAATCTTAACTCTTTTTATTAGCACTGCGCAATTGCTAATAGCTTCCACTATTTCTTCCTTAGCTTTTCATATTAAACAATAAGGTTAGCTGATCTATTACATGATAACAAAAAACCTTACTGAAGGCATTTTAGGATCCATAATCTTCTGCAACATAGCAAGTATCTTCTTCTATTTCTCTGCAATACAAATCTGATAGAATCTAAATATTTGACTTATCCAATGCTAAGAACTTTTCAAACAAAGGATAGACATTTGAATCATAAATACTTAAGATCATACAAGATCTATGATCTTTCTAAAAATACTTGTGTAGAATCTGCTCTCATCAAACCTTCATGACTGAATGTTTGATTTATTACTTGAATGTCTCCAAGTGTCCATGTTTCTCACATAAAGTTATAAAACTTTTCTTTAACCAAATCCTTTCCAAGAATCTACAACTCCTACTTGAAACATAAGTGGAGAAACTCTCACCTTGAGAACTCCAAAAGCTGCAAGTTGATACTTCATCTTCTCATATTCTACTCGAGTGAAATGTGATAGTATGTGCTTGACTTTCTTTGGCTAACTTCACTTCTCAATCAAGTGATAGGATCTAAATTGGAACACCTTTTTGAATACAAGCATGTATCCAAAAAATCAAGACAAACACAGAAAGTAGATTCTCCATTGATTTGTACATCAACAAATCTGAATTTTCTGAAGTTTTTTGAAAATATTGAATATGAGGTAACTGTTTCAAACACAAAAGCTCAAGCCAAGTATTTAACATCTACTACAAAAAACTCTTTTACCTTAAGAGTTAGATAAAGAAGAAATATACTTCTCTGCAACTTGTCGTATACCAAGAAGCTCTGTATTGACACTCCAAGAATTCTTTGAGGGAACATATAAGTTGCCTGCTCAAAAGCTTCAACTAAAACATAACTCATACACATATGAGTCAAAACATGTATGTGTTGCTTTTCTTTCTCTCAATGTATTTCTTTGTCAAAACCTACTAAAACATGACCAAGTATAATGCAAAATAAGAAACTGCTTCTTCTTAAAACTTTCTTCTTCACATAAGATGTTCTCGTAGACTTGTCTTTGGATGTAGAGAATTATATAAGAAAAATATATGGAAATAATGAGAAAAGGAAGCCTTACTTTCCCTTTGGAAATGTTGGACTTTCTTCTTCTGCATCTTTCTTCCACTTGATGATGATGTCAACATCTTTAAACTTCTCTTCCATACCATTTGTTCTCTTCATCTTGAAGTAGCAAGTACTCTTGACTTCTTCAAATGACTTTTTTCTCTTCCTCTAGTGCTAGGAGTAAGAAACAAAACAAATATGGTATATAAATGGAAGTGAACATAGAATCATGTTTTACCATCTCCTCATATCTTCTGAATCAAAATTCTATTTCGAATGATTAATATGGTGAATTACCAACCTTTTGTCTGAATGATGAATTATATTTCTAGAGTTACCTCTCTAGATATAAAATGTGAACAAAAACTTTCAACCAACTTACAAGATTGGCTGAAAACAAAACTAATGCTCTCCACATTTGTCTTCTTAGATGAGCTTTCTTGTCAAGAAAGAGATCTATCAAAATTATCCAGAAAAATCTCTACATACCTTCCAAAAATAAAAGTGTATAAAAGCACTCCTTGAATCCTTCAAATCTCTTCATAACTGCTCTTCTAAGATATGACCTACACTAATAATCTGATAGCAGAAAGTAATACCTGTGATTTGATGTTGATCTAATTCCTTCATCTTCTCCAAACCATTGTTCTTCCTTGAGTTTGCAATAACCTTCTCTTCATCAAGTCTTGGTCTTCAAACAATACTTTCTGTAAAGTATTTTCATACTCTTCCAAAAGTATTTGGCTACTAACTAATCATCAACTTCATACTCTACACATTGG
This sequence comes from Ceratopteris richardii, assembly GCA_020310875.1. Lineage (NCBI taxonomy): Eukaryota > Viridiplantae > Streptophyta > Polypodiopsida > Polypodiales > Pteridaceae > Ceratopteris > Ceratopteris richardii. Next base: position 47,280,320 of record CM035436.1, on the reverse strand, counting down.
TAAAAAAATATGTGATCGAATTGTCTAATTCTCAAATCTCTACTCATCTGATTAATATGTTAAATATCAAATGTTAGAAGATGCTCTTAAATCATATGTTGTAATCCTAGGAATCTAAGAACTTGTGAATCTGAGAGCCTAAAGCTCTAATACCAAAACCCTAAAGATCTGATACTAAATGTTAGAAATGAGGTAGGCCTATAACAAATCTCACAGGTCCCATAAGTCCAAGATCTTCAATATAGCTTCCATAGGTCCAAGATTCCATAAGTTCTAGTAATCTTCCAATATTGATAAAACATGAACATAACACATTTAATCATACAAATGTTGAGACAAAGATAGAGAAAGATTAGACAGTATGTGTAAAGTGTTACGTAAGCCACTACTTACTAAAACTATCATATAAACAAATGTCAATTTACAATATGGGAGCAAAACTCTCAACCACTATGTGAACAAAAATAAATGGAAGAGTGTATATACAAATGTAACAAACATATTCAGATGTATGGACAAAAATCTGAATATATATAAGATGTGACCTAATAAGTTGTAGAAGAGTGAATATGAGTAACAGAAAGAGGAAGGATCAGTTTATAACTAATAATCAACAAACCCTCATCTGAACTTAGGCTATGGAAGACCCTAAATCAAATATATGTGTGAAAATATCACATACTTACAAAAGTAGCAAATAATGCTAACAAGTTTGCTGCGAGAAATCCTAAAACTCATATGAACATACCTTCTCAAACACCTCATCCAAATATTGCATAAAGCATATATGTATTGATTCTCTTGTACCTATGTCGCATAGAACTCCTCCTGATATGGATGTCACTTCCATATACTTCAAGTAGTAGCTATGTGCATAAAGAAAACATGTACCTGAATTCTTAACATAAGATGCAAATCTTATGTTAACCACCATCCAATGTCTTTGAAGTAAACCAAAATCTTCATGTAGAAGACAATCTTCAAATACATCATATGGATGACTGATCCACACCACCAAGCTACTGATGAGTAAGTCCTCTCCAAGAGTATGAGCACAGTCTTCTTCTCCAAGAAGAACTCCATCGCCACTCCTCAACATGCTCCAAGATAGCACCATGGCTGCCCCATGTGTTAGAAGCACCACCTCTACTGAAGGACCAAAAACTGACATTACCAATTGGTGTGGGATGTCTTGATATATTTGTATATACATGCATACATACACACACGCACACACATATATATATATATATATATATATATATATATATATATATATATATATATATATATATATACATAATGCATAAATTGACTCACAACACCATTCACATAGAGTTAGATGCAATCCCCCCTAGAGTAACTACAAACTTTAATGAAGAGCCTTTCTAACGTAAAACATTCACGTCACCTCTATATAGTGGCAAACGTCAATAAATAAAGACATCCCTCTATGAAAAACATCACTCTAGACGATGAGACGAAGATTAGGTACTGATGATAGACGAGATCTACTCTAATTGTCAAAAAGATGACTACATTGAATGTGTTAAGATAAGAATGCCCTTTTCATAAATATCAATAGAATACGTGTTAAAATCAAAATTGCGCATTACATGCGAGAGCGTCTTAACACAGCTGGATATGCAAGAACTTCCAGAACGCAAAAGCTTCCAAAGAAAACGCCAATTCTTAAAGAATTTCGGAAAATTCGATTAAGAAATCCAGAGATAGGTATGAAGTTTCAAATATTGAAAATGTGTTTTCCCTGATCAGCTTAGGGAGAGAAATAGATTGTTAATGAACCTCTAAACGTCGAGAATTGAGAGGTCAACGTATAGAAAAGTTTCAGTAGGGGAGCACCCTAAAACAGAGAAGTCAAGGTATGGCAAACAGATAATTTAACAGATCCATGGAACTCTGATGAAGAAATATGTACATAAAAATATTTACATTTTATTCATTTTGAGAACTAGAAAACATAGTGATATTTACAATGGTTAATTAAGCAACTAAGATCGTGAATCAATCAGCAACTCAGATCGTGAATCGATAAGCAATCCAACTTCCACCCCATATCAAGACCATAACGCATCCTCAGATTAACCCAGAAAATCAGTTGCCCCCTCTAAGACGAAGGACAAGGTGAAGGGTGGATTCTTTCTGTATGTTATAATCGGCGAGAGTACGCCCATCTTCCAACTGCTTTCCAGCAAAGATCAGACGCTGCTGATCTGGAGGAATCCCTTCTTTATCCTGGATCTTAGACTTAACGTTATCTATAGTATCCGAGCTCTCCACCTCCAGAGTGATCGTCTTCCCAGTCAGCGTCTTTACAAAGATCTGCATCCCGCCACGCAGTCGCAGCACCAGGTGCAGGGTCGATTCTTTCTGAATGTTATAATCGGCCAGGGTACGGCCGTCCTCAAGCTGTTTGCCGGCAAAGATAAGACGCTGCTGGTCAGGAGGAATTCCCTCCTTGTCCTGGATCTTAGATTTCACATTGTCAATGGTATCCGAACTCTCTACTTCAAGGGTGATGGTCTTACCGGTAAGTGTTTTGACGAAAATCTGCATACCACCACGAAGACGCAGAACCAAATGCAATGTTGACTCCTTCTGAATGTTATAATCGGCAAGGGTGCGACCATCCTCCAATTGCTTGCCAGCGAAGATGAGACGCTGCTGATCTGGAGGGATACCTTCCTTATCCTGAATCTTTGTCTTCACATTATCGATTGTATCGGAGCTTTCGACCTCCAAGGTGATGGTCTTGCCTGTAAGGGTCTTGACGAAAATCTGCATGCCACCACGAAGACGAAGGACAAGGTGGAGAGTGGATTCCTTTTGAATATTGTAATCCGCTAGGGTCCGTCCATCTTCAAGTTGCTTACCGGCAAAGATAAGGCGCTGCTGGTCAGGAGGAATTCCTTCCTTGTCTTGAATTTTCGACTTTACATTGTCGATCGTATCAGAGCTCTCAACTTCCAGGGTGATAGTCTTCCCGGTGAGGGTCTTCACGAATATCTGCATGATTGCTAGCAAGAACGCAGAAACTGAAAACGGGTCTCAAAGACTAATACGAAAACGAAAGAGGAAAACGCAGAGATAGGGCTATAGATCTAAGAACTAATACGTCGGAGGAAAAACACAAAGATAAGTCATTTGAGGATTCTTATCCTTCTTATAGGGTAAGGCGGACGTGAGATAATATCAATTGGAGTTAAATGAACCCGTAGATTGCGTAGGTGGTGATGACATCCGACCTCTGGAACTTTCCAAATTAAATTTCCACCTTTGGACTACGTGTGACCCAAAATGGTTTTGGGCCCAAAATTTGCACCTTTGGCCTTCATTCTAACAAGTGACCACGGTTGCATTTTGATGGTTTATCATGCCCCTTCAATTTTGAGGGTTATCAACATAGTAATTGTATTTCACGTTTCTAGTTTACTTTATGGAGGTTTTATAAAAATTGTGGCCTTATTTTTTATGGTTTGAAATGGTCAAAATGGGTAACATGGCCTTCAAGAAACAAATATGCAAGTGATCACTGCAAGAAACAATATATGCAAGTGACATTTGGCAACTGCGGTTCACAAACAAGTGAAGATGGGCACAGTACCATGGGATTTTTCATATCCCACAAAGCAAAGATTAGACATATCAAGCTGTCCGAAAGCGATACAAACAGCATTAAGACCCACTACATGTCCACCGGCATTTGAAGGGGTTGAACCTTTCTCATGCCTCAAGAAATGAAAGTTCCAACCAGCCAAACCAATGCACACAGACAAAAAAAAAAAAGGGAAGGAATTATATCAGTTAATTCCCGCGTTACCCCTTGAGAGTACCAACTACCAAGTCATATACGAAAATGAATATCTTACGTATGTAATATGTTCCAACTATGATGCCATCCCATCTACGAAAATGAATATCTTATGTATGTAATATGTTCCAACTATGATGCCTATTCCATGGAGAGGTTTTTAGTATTTGTTTTTTAGTATGTATATTAATCAAAGAGCATGGAAGTCCAAACCAAAGTTCCATGATTTTATGTGAGCACCCAAAAGGAGGTAGTTGGTTTGTTCTATATTAATCAATGGGCCTTTGGGTCACCCTTAACTTAAAAGGGGCTTTAGTTGGTTGGTTTCCAACGTTTGTATGTTCTTACTTTATGGTCACCCTTAACTTAAAGTTAAAAGGGGTTGTAGTTGGTTGGTCATGCTTAACTTGAAAGTGCATTTACGTTGGTTGGTTTTGTGAAGTTCTTTATGGGATAAGGGGGATAGTGTAGTGTGATGTAGCGGAATGTCTTGAACGTCGTGGAATAGAGTGCCTGAATTTAAGTCCCACTCATTTGACATTTCAAAATTTTTATACTCGTCTCGGTTCGCTGGCCTGGTGGTTGGGCCTCTCGCCTCTTGAGGCGGGGGCGAAGGTTCAACCCCTGGCAGCAACATGTAGGGACATATGAATCCCAAAAACTGTTGTATGTGGTTGTTGGCCACCATTTGACCATATTTTTTAAGTTTTTAATCATTTATTTCATATTTGATCTTCACGAGTTAAGTGTGACCTTAATTCTCATTTTTTGAGATTTTAATTTAATTTATATTGACATCTGAGTGTTGAATGTGATCTAAGTTCATTTTGCAAGTAGCATTAGAACCATTTTTATTCTTTAAACTTTCTAGACCTTAACCTAGCGGATGCCATTTAATGTTGAGGCAAAAGTTGCAAAAGCTGAGGCATTAGAGCTATTCCATGGCTTCTCGCATATCAAAACATACAAAATGAAAATTTACATATGATAACATGTTTAGGATACAAAATGAGCAATGTACAAAGAGAAAACAGACTTTTAAAAATTGGTTGGAGTGGCCTTACCTTATTTCATGAATCCCTACGTGAACATGGAGCCACGCACACATGGAATGTTTCTAAGGATCATTTACCCCTTGATATACTCGTTCTTCACCATATCCATCCCAAATGAGTAACAAGATCAGAGAAAAATGGAAAACAAAGGAGTTCTTCAAGAGATCTCTTCTCACACTAGCAAAAAATCTACAAAATTGAGCTCTCATTGAAGTTTATACAAAAAAATAATGACCTTTTCCAAACCAAATACCGGCCTAGTTAAAAATAGTCGTATAGTAATTCTAGAGTTGCTCTCACCATGTTATTGAGCTAGCTAGATTATGATGATACAAGTAAATACAAGTGAAGGCTTCCTCATGCTCTCGGAAATGACAAAATTTGATACATACATAAAAATGTAAGAAAACTAATTGTCTAAGTTAGAGATATAATTTACAAAAATGTATGTAAGTTTCCCCAATAAAAATTGTGACTCATTATGTCTTTGTCTTCATGATCTTCATCTAGACACCTTTGGTGTTCTACTAGATCTTCTATGTGCAACACTCCCCCTTTCCTAGATGTTGTCATCTCTAACAATGCCTCTAGATGTTTTGCAACTCAAATTCCTCCATGAGCTTAAGGTACCTCTCATGCTTTTCTTGTTTGAACTTCATGGAGAGCCTTGAGAATGTTCTATTCCATCTCACTAGAGTTGATATCTCTAGTCTGGTAACCTTGATAGCTTCATTTGCACAACCTCTGATGATATGGGCCTTGTTGTGAATCTTGCATTGATTTTGCAAAATATTTTTTAATGTCTCTCAAGGAAACCTATTTGAAAGGCATCTTGAAAATTTTGCATTCGGTGTGTCCGTTGTCCCTTGATAGTATGCTAGTGTGTGATGATCCTTGTCAAACCTTGTGATTTTCTTGATGCCGTCCTATTGATTAGAGCACTTCTTCTTTTTTTTATGGTGTCTGATCCTTCCTTCAAGAGATGTGATGTCACTAGAGAGATCCATTCAGTGTGCATTGGGTGCTCCTTGCTAAACTTTCCTTCCTTCATATATTGATCTCTTATGGTTGAATTGCTTCTCCCAACTTCTTTTTGCCAACCTTGCATCGATGACTGAAACTATATTTGGTCTTTTATATCTTGATTGTCTCCTATTCGTACTTCATCATGTGAAACATGCTCAATGTCCATGGGAAAATGATGAACTTAATATTCAGACTCTACTTAGTTCCTAACTTGGGTTCTTTTGAGTAGAAGAGAAATTCCTAGTCTATGGACATTAATTAAAAAAATGCCATTTTATGTTTTCATTTAAGTGCTCTATCGTTGATATTGTTGTGCTTGTTGGGCTACATGGCTATTCTTGAGTAGTCTTACAAGGTTGGGTTGTGGTGATCATTTCTCCATATACTCTTGTAACTAAAGAGTTGTGACTTATGTTTATTTCTATAAAGTGTTCAAGGTTCCATTCTTGACCTAAGGTCATTGGTTGTGCTAGGCCTTCATCATCAAAGGTTAGGGAATTTTCCATGATGCATATAGCTCCCAAATGAATAGGAAGCTCTACCTCTCCCAAGCATTGAGCTAGGAAGCCCCTTGGGTCAAACAATATGCTTCAATTGGATGCAACTCTTCTTGAAGATGTTGAACCACAAAGATTCCTATAGAGTTGCTTGAGGCTTCAGAATCCAAGGAGATGGTATGCTTTTCTATTTCCATTTTGTCAAGCCCCATTAAAACACACAATTGTTGCCTTAAGGATGTTTGGCATAGAAACCTATTCCTCATGCACTCTTGCAATGAGAAGAGGTCTACATAATACACTTCTTCTTTTTCTTCTTCAAAGGGTATATCTTCACAAAGTGTGCTCACGATGAATACATCATATCCTTCTATGTCACAACATTCAACCATGTGTTGCTCATTAACTGATATGTCAAGCATTTTCAAGATCTACATCTAATCATATGGTTCTAACTCTTGATCATTAGAGATCATAGGCATGTACTCCAGATCTTTGACTCGTCCAAAAAATGGCTTGTGTATACCTTCCTTCCCTTTGTATCTTCTCTCATCTTCTTGTATGGAAGCTTTTCATATGCACAAATTGGTATCTTCATGCATCCAAGAGGGATCTTTTGATTGCACATTGTGATAGAAGTCGTCTCTTCATCCTGATGAAAGGTGTTCCATTGTAGTGGAGTGATACCCCTAAAAAAAGAAATATTTTAGATTTATCTTTGTGGTTACACCTAAGTGTTAAGTATAATCCCCAATCTTGAACCCCTTTGAGTTTTCTCATGAAAGTACTTTCTAGAATCATTTCATAATTTCTAGCCTTTCCAACTTGACAAATCATGTATGCCCAAATTTAACTTCACACACAAAGAGTACTATTCCTTCCAACATTCCAAAGGATACTCTACATGCACATATGCTAATTTATACATGTAGAATCATGTGGTTTGGTCTCTATAATTCAGCAAGCACATTCTAACAATGCATCTAGGAAATATTCTTCCCCTATTTGAGCACTTTAATGCGACGTTTATTGAATTAATTCTCAGTCTCTAGATTGCGATTAGAGCATTTGGACCACCGCATATTACGTTTTATTAAATTTAGAGAATTTTGACTATGTTTAAACACGACAAAGCTAGTTTTTGTTGTCTCTTGTGGGAAATTATTGTTTGAATGAAGAAAGAAATTCCTAAACTACTAATAATCATATACTAATCAAACTATGGAGGATGAAACAAAAGATACAAAAACATGATGAGTTGTATAAATAGAAATGAACTTACAGAGGATGATCTATGATCATGAAAATTCCATGAGGAGAGAGTGGTACTTGATATAGAGGAATAAAGACAAAAGAATGAAAGAAGCAG